>JABAYD010018736.1:0-32450 GCA_014822095.1 Diplotaxis tenuifolia
TCCTTAATTTTTTTGGAACTGATCACATTTAAGGTTATTTTTACTTTTTTTTACACACAAAAAGCATATTTCGCATGTGAAGTACATTATTATGGACCAGTGATAGAATTTGGATAATTAATTTATCTTTAATAAACTTTTTGTATAAATGGACGATGCGTGGACGGAAATACATAGACGGATGAAGTGTGGATGAATGGTATATGGACATGCAATGTGTGGACAAATGATGTAGAGATATTGTCTATTTGAGATGATAGTGTACGAAACAGTGATATGTGGATGGGTATTGAAGGATCATCTTGTACCTCCATAGGAACCTGAGATGTTGAACAAATCAATTAGTGATTGGGTGCATAAATGAACAAATCACATTACCACCATAACTATAACTAAGCCTATGATAAATGAATGGTACATATTTAGCAGTATTAATGTGCAATAAGATTCCTTACCAGCACCAAATCTCCAGACCCTTGCTTTATGGCTTTTAAGTGCTGTAAACAGAAGTCCAAAAGACAAAAAAAAAAAGACGAACATTACATTTTCAAACACCCAAGCTGGTTGGAACTCAACTGATCTTGGGCCTGTTTTTTCAAGAACACCAAACTCATCCACAGTGCCCTGAAAAAAATAGAGTTTCAACGTAATGGCAGTATAAAGTTGTGATTGTAATCATATAAAGAATATCTTTTACTAACTCTAATGGCTTCATGTATGAAAATGAAAAACATTATACTTTCTTTAAACCCAGAAATCTCATCAAGACTTCAACTTTGCTACGTTCCTCCCAAGTACTAGGCATCCCTTGGACAAACCCAACATGAATCACCCTAAACTCTTACTTAGCAATAATCACATACGTAGCATTGCCAATGAAGTCCTCAGTGGAGAATGTATTGCTCTAGACAGTAACTTTAAAATTTCTTAATTAAAGCTTTAAAGAAAGTGAACATAAAATTCTCTTGAAACACAATGTTCTTTACACTATCTGAAACCAATAAAAAAACATAGATGAGTAAATCTTCTATTTATCTCCAAGCTTGACATTTATCTTCTTTCCGCGAGTAAATGGTTAAACCGACATTGCATCCTTGGGATAGACTCAGCGTAAACCGTAGATGGACTTTTATCGCGATTTAGGGTTTTCTGGACCGTTTTGGGATAAAAATCGTTCAACGACTTTCGGACGGAATCGTTTCCTAATGCAATGATGTTTTCTTAATAAGAACTCAAGTTAACCGCGTAGTTTAGACAATATACGATGCTTTTCAATTGTTGCCGTTTTATACGATTTACTCGAGTTTTTACGAGAAAACGAGACTTTACGGTTTTTATCGTAAAACTCGATTGGTAAGATGGATCGAGATGAAATGAGAGACCTTCCGACCACGGTTCAGAGGACGGTTGGAGTCGAAGGACGGACGTTTCGCGTCGGGAATGCGCGGAAGAAAGCTCGGGACGGACAGCTCGACGTACGGCGAACCGAACCGGCCGGTTCAGCTCGCCGTACGGCGAGCTGGTTTGAGACGGCCAGCTCGCCGTGCGGCAAGCTGAACCGGCTGGTTTGGCCCGTCGCACGTCAAACTGGTTCGGTCGAACCATGCTCGTAATGCGGTTTTTTGCGGTTTTTTGCTGTTCTTGGACAATCGTGTAATCGGAGATTGTTTCGTTCGTTTTTCTGAAACGACGATTCCCAAGTTTTTATGTGGATTTCCTTTGTTCGGAAAGTCCTTAAGTTTTATAAAATGACTCCTCGTTAATTTATAAACTGTAGCTTTGTTTTGCGAAGACTTTTGGTCGTTGATTCCGTCGTACCGATTTTTACCCCAACAGAGTCTGATCGAGACATATCCGTCGAATGACGCGAGTGCTAGTGAAGCTGATAACGACACACTCTTATGTTTGAGGGATGTCGAGGCGTTAGCTCGGCTCAGGATGGGTTTTGGTTGGTGTTATAGCTGAACTCCCTTGCTCAAGCCGTCAGTGAGAAAGACAAAGCGGTCAGCAGGGCGGGGAACGCAACGATGGCGGCCGAGGAGGCTTCAGCTAAGTTGAAGGCTGCACAAGAGAATATCGCGGAGCTCGAGAAGGAAAAGTTGCGTCTCGAACAAGAGAGGCGTGAGCTCGTGGAACATCATGAGAAGGAGGTAGCTCGTCTGAGGAAGTCTCGCGTTTACGAGGTCACTCGCAAAAGGGCTAGGGTCCATGCGGCCATGGCTGCGAAAGATCAGACTCGCTTCGATCGTATCCGCGATCGCGAAGCCCGTCTGAACCTTTACGAAAACGCGCGTGGCTTCTGGGGCCAGGCGTTCGGGACGAGGAGATGCCTGGAGCTGATGCGAAGGGTAGGAGATGTGGTTCCCCAGAACAGGATATACTTCTTCTGTTCGGAGGAGATAAATTGGGAAGCTGAAGCTTGAAGTCGCGACGTCGGGGTGGTTCCTGAGGGCGACATGTCTCTGTCTCCGCTGAGGCTGGACTCTGCCTATGCTGACAAGGCTCTTCTGACCAAGTTGGAGGCAGAATACCTTAGCAGGGTTCCATTTGATCAGCACCGCTCAAACTTGCATGCTATGGACCCGTCAAC
The DNA here is from genome assembly GCA_014822095.1 of Diplotaxis tenuifolia. Taxonomy (NCBI): domain Eukaryota; kingdom Viridiplantae; phylum Streptophyta; class Magnoliopsida; order Brassicales; family Brassicaceae; genus Diplotaxis; species Diplotaxis tenuifolia. The sequence continues at coordinate 2,591 of JABAYD010018736.1, forward strand.
TGTTGCAGGTCTTCAGACTTCGAGTCGTTCCCTCAGCGTACGCTCTGGAAGCAGTGCGGGAAACCAGTCGGTTGAGGGGGACAAAGATTCCCAAAGCGCTGGGAAGGACAAAGGCGTGGTCGAGGTTTCAGACGCTTCTGGGGACGAGGAGTCTTCCGAGCTTGAGGAGTCTGTGGAGAGAGCTCGCAATGAGCTGGATAGCGACAAGGCTAGATCCAGCGAAGTGAACTTGGATGGCTCGACTGAGCATCGTGATGGCGATCCGCAAGACCCTTCGACTGATGCACCTGGAGTTCATGCGACAGAAGCTCTTCCGGTGCGTGAGACTTGCCTGTTGGATGGCAGCTCGGAGACTCCGCGGGAATGATCACCGCCAGCTCGTCCTTTTCTCGTCTTGTTTTGAACCTCTGTTGTAATTTGTAACTTTGATTTCTCCGTTGGTGGAGCTTTTGTTGTTGAACTATGGCTTGACTTTGTCTTGCCGATTTTATCATTTTAATGCGTAATCGGTTTACACAAATCTTGTCTTCTAAGTAGTTCATCAAGTCGTCGAGGACAGCTCGAAGTAAACTTATCGGTCGAGTCGTCGAGTTTGGTCGCTGGCTCGAACGTGGCTAGATGGTCATTGATTCGAGCTCTGGACTGGGTGACTTCTCTCGTTTGCCTTAGTGGTTTATCGGGTCAGTTATGACTTGAAGTAAACCAACTCGGTGAGCGGTTCATCGGGTCGCTGATTCGTCATAACAGGGTAGCTGGTTATTCGAAATCGGGACCAAGGATCCAATTCTGCGCCATCAAGCCGATTCTTGATCGGGCTTAGCTTGGGTAGAATTGGAACTTGTATCTTCAGAAGATATTAAGGTCGATAATGTTTTGTGGTTTAGTCGCGAAGTAACGAGTTCGAAATTTGGGATGTCCAGTCCTCATTCTAGAGTTATCGCGAAATCCAAAATTGTCGACTCTTCGCTAGCCCGAGAAGGACCACGGCCTGGCAGAGTTCGTCGAATGGGAGTCTGATCGGGACATATCCGTCAAATGACGCGAGTGCTAGTGAAGCCGATAACGACACACTCTTATGTTTGAGGGATGTCGAGGCATTAGCTCGGCTCGGGATGGGTTTTGGTTGGTGTTATAGCTGAACTCGCAGGGAGCTGCCTACGTACCCCTTGAAGGGGGATCAAGCCATTCGTAGTTCTTTTTGGCAAGTAGAACTGGCGTGTGCGGCTCATCTACTCGGCGAGTGAAAGTGACTGAAATGCGCATTCACTCAGTCTTCGGGTTAAAGTGACTAAAAAGTCATTAACTCGACGGGTTAAAGTGACTGAAAAGTCATTAACACGGTTTTTTTCGTTTTATATCTTTTTTGGTTTTTTTAGAAAACGAAAATAGGTTCGTTACTCGGCGTGGTAACGCCGTAGATGCATAGAGTTCCAAGCTCGTGGAACTTCTTCTCCAGCCGATGTCTCGAGATGATAGACTCCTGGCTTGACAACTTTGGTTATCTTGTAGGGTCCTTCCCAGTTCGCGCCGAGCTTTCCGGCGTTTGGCTCTTTGGTGTTCTCGAAGACCTTACGTAAGACGAGGTCTCCTAGCTCGAACGGTCGGGAAAAAATCTTCTTGTTGTAGTAGTTTTTGATTTGATGTTGGTAGTTTTGGATGCGCAGGAGGGCATGGTCTCGTCGCTCCTCGATAGCGTCCAATGCGTCGAGAAGCATGTTGATGTTCAGCTCAACGTGCTCGGGCTTCCTGTATCGGCGCAGGCTGGCGACATTGACTTCGGCTGGGGCCATGGCCTCGACTCCGTGGGTTGTCTTGGTTGCTCTGCGCGGGGTTGTCCTATGCGACCAAAGGACTCTGTCCAGCTCGTCTTTCCAGCGACCCTTCTTTAAGTCGAGTTGCTTCTTGATCCCATCAATGATGGTCTTGTTCGATGACTCGGCTTGACCGTTACTCTGCGGATATCGCAGACTGGACGTGTTGAGGCGGATTTTCCATTTCGAGCAGAAGTCGCAGAACTGATGAGAAATGAACTGCGAGCCGTTATTCGTCACAATTTCATAAGGGAGGCTGGTGGCAGATGATGTTCTTCCAGAAGAATTTCTGGACTTCTTTTTCCGTGATACTGGCGTAAGACTCGGCCTCGATCCATTTTGTGAAGTAATCGGTTAGGACAAGAATGTAACGCTTCTGTCGAGACGGGGTCTTTGGGCCGATGATATCCATCGCCCATCACATAAATGGGTATGGTGCTGTCATGGTTAGGAGCATCTCAGTCGGGCAGTGAATCGTCGATGCATGCCGCTGGCATTTATCGCATCGTCGCGCGTAGGATTCACAATCCGAGACCATAGTTGGCCAATAGAAGCCCAGGCTTTTGACCTTGAGGGCGAGAGCTCGTCCGCCGGAGTGATTGCCTCCTGCTCCTTTGTGGGTCTCAGCCATGACGAGGTAGGTTTCTTCGCCGTGCAGACAACGGAGAAGGACTTTGCTCGCGGTCCATCGATGAAGGGATCCATCGAGGACGACGTAGTTCGCACTGCATGCTTTTAATTGTCTAGCCTTCCACTTGTCCGAGGAAAGTGTGTCGTTGGCGAGGAAGTCGATGAATTCGGCTTGCCAGTCCGGTGCGACCGCGTCGGTTGATTGAACTGTGAGGACGAGATCGGACTCCTGAGATGCTGCTTTGCCGGAAGCGTCGATACTTGGTTTTTCGATGTTATGAATTGGGATTGTTCGTTGGACCTGATCACAGAGTTTACTGTCGACGGCTGCGAGGGCATCTGCGCATACGTTTTCTCCGCGGGGAACTTTGATTAGCTCGAAAAACTTGAACTCTCTGGTGAGATCTCGTACAACCTTTAGGTAGGCGTCCATCCGCTCGTTTCGAGTGTCGTAGTCCCCGCTAAATTGGCTTGTGACCAATTGTGAATCGCTGTACGCGCTGATCCGTTTTGCGTGGACCGCTTTGGTGAGGCGTAAACCCGCTATTAGCGACTCGTACTCCGCTTCGTTGTTTGAGGCCGCGAATCCTAGTCGGAATGACTGCCTTATTAGCTCGCCAGTCGGGGACTGCAGCTGGACTCCTGCTCCCGATCCCTTGTTCGTGGAGGATCCATGGAGGATCAAGTTCTGACTTGGGAGGATGAGATCTTGTTCTAGCTCGGGAGGGAGTTCAACCATAAAGTCTGCCAACACCTGCGACTTCGCTGCCGTGCGGTTGCGGAACACGATGTCGTGCTCACTCAGCTCGATTGCCCACTTTGACAGACGCTTGGATTGGTTAGTGTTTTGTATTATGGTTCGTAGTGGCTGGTTCGTCAGTATCTCAATCGTGTGAGATTGAAAATAGGGGCGGTGTTTCCTCGCCGAGGTAACGACTTCCAGGGCCATCTTTTCAAGCGTTGGGTAACGCGTCTCTGGGTCGGTCATGCGTTGTCTAGTATAGAATATTGGCTTCTGTTCGCCTCGATCCTCTTTGATGAGGACGCTCTTGACTGCTGTTGCTAAGACCGCGATATACAAGTAGAGCCTGTCGCCGGTTTCCGGCTTTGCTGGGTAAATGCTTCTCCGCACTTGTCGTCCCAAGCAAATCGCTTGTTACCGCGCAATAGCTCGTAGAAGGGGAGACACTTGTCGGTCGATCTAGAGATGAAACGGTTAAGTGATGCGATCCGCCCTGTTAGGCGCTGTACTTCCTTGCTGTTTTTTGGGCTTGGTAGGTCGAGAATCACTGAGATCTGTTTTGGGTTGGCCTCGATACCGCGTTGCGTGACGATGTACCCGAGGAACTCGCCCGACTGGACTCTGAACGTGCACTTCGCGGGATTAAGCTTCATGTCGTATTCATTCATCGTCTTGAAGCACGCCTGCAGATGAACCGGATGGTCTTTAGATCGACGCGACTTGACCATCATGTCATCGATGTATACCTCCATCGTCTCACCCAACTTATCAGCGAACATTCGGTTGATGAGGCGTTGGTAGGTCCCTCCGGCGTTCTTCAAGCCAAAGGGCATCACGTTGTAGGCAAAGGTCCCCTTGTCCGTTATGAACGCTGTTTTTTCCTGATCGTCCGGGTGCATTGATATCTGATTGTATCCCGAGAAAGCATCCATGAATGACAAGAGCTCGTTGCCGGTAGTGGACTCGACCAACCGGTTCATGTTCAGTAGAGGGAAACTATCCTTCGGGCAAGCTTTGTTAAGGTCGGTGAAATCCACGCAGACGCGCCATTTCCCGTTTTTCTTCTTGACGACTACATGGTTTGCGAGCCACTCGGGGTAACGTACTTCAGAGATTGATCCCGCTGCGAGAAATCTGTCAACCTCTTCGTTTACGGCCTTGGAACGCTCAGGTCCGAGCTTTCACCTCTTCTTTCGGATGGGCTTGAAGGTCGGGTCGACGTTAAGTTTATGTGAGGTGACTTTCGGGTCAATCCCCTTCATGTCGGACGTAGTCCATGCGAAGGTCGAAAGGTTCTGCTTGAGGCAGGAGATGATTATTTGCTGCATCTCGTCAGAGATGAGGGCACCAATTCTTACGACTTTGGATGGATCAGATTCGTCGATCTGGACTTCGATCACTTCGTCTTTCTGGGAAAATATCTTCTGGATTGTTCGAGCAACGGCATTGACTCGCGAGGGCGGTTTCTGAAGTTTAACATTTGCGACCAGAAGGTCGCAGGCTGCCTGCTGGTCTCCGCGTATCGTCTTGATGCGACCATTGTTTCTCGGGAACTTGACACATTGGTGGTAAGTCGAGGAAATTACCTTCATAGAGTGGAGCTAGGGTATCCCAAGGATCACGTGATAGGGCGCATCCATCGCGACGACCGAGGACTTGACCATTCGCGTCACTCCTGCAGCGAAGACCGGGAGCTGGATGGTCCCGATCATCTCTTCGGAGACTCCACTAAACCCAATCAATGATCAATTCGACGGTTTAAGGAGACGGAAGTCTATTCCCATTTTATCCAGAGTTTTATGAAAGACGAGGTCTACCGAGCTGCATGTGTCGATCAAGACTTTTGTGACCTCGCATGCCCCGATACCGAGCTCGATGAGAAATGGATCGTTATGCGGCATGCTGACCACGATGGCGTCATCAGCCAAGAAAGTGATCGTAGGATCATCCTCGGGCTTTGTATGCCATCGCTTGGCTACCTTAGGTTGGCATTGATGGTCTTTGATTGATCCGACCGAGTCACCGCATAGGGGAGATCCGCCCATGATAACGTTAATGCGTCTTCTCTGGATCTGTTTACGAAGGTCGCCGCCTTGTGGCGCGACCTCATCAGTTGAAACCTTCTCTGTGACCTGTGTCTCCAAATGCCGCCGGAGGTCGGAAGTTTTGGAACGACTCAGCCGAACGCAGAGGTTTTCTTCTTTCAAGTTGAGGACAGTACGAAGGTCGGTATGGTAGTAGTCTGCTTGAGCTTTCTGCGCTTTGGAAGCGTTGATCTTAGCTCGGACGTCGGAGGAGCTTGGAGTTGTTTGAGATGGTGCTTCGTCAGTAAGAACAATATTTCTATTGATTTAGTGACGTAGATCGGAGGTACAGGGTGCATCGTCGGTCTGGGGAGCAGACCGAGTGTTGAGGAGATGCCGGAGGTCGTCAGATGCCGGGCTAAGCTCCTTTTCGGGCGAGGCTTCGGGATGAGCGAGTATAACCTCAACTCGGCGTCGGGTGGCTGGTTGCTCCTCGTCAGACGATGAGTCCTCCTGTTCCTGCGCAATTGCGGCAGTTTGCTCTGGAACGGGTTTTGGCTCGGATTGTGGAGCTTTACCTCGCGGCTTCTGAGCCTTCTTGTCCTAGGCTTTTCTCCAGCTCTTGGGCTTTGGTTTCTCGGTACCGATTTTGCCACTAGCTACGTCCGAGAGAAACTGCTCGTACAGGACCTTGCACTCCCTTGTGTCGTGCTTCTTTGATTGATGATAGGAGCACCATTTACCCGGCTTATCGTCCTTGTCAGCCTTCTCGGCTTTATCGGGCTCAGGGGGAGCGGAACTCGTTGGTGCGCCTTTATTCGTTGGTTCAAAAAAAGTTTGGGAGTTCCATCCTTTTCCTCGGATCTCTATCGATGAACCATCTGCCTGGTTGACAAGGTAGACATAGCTCTTTTTCTTTCCTTGAGCTTTGTCTGCTGGGGTATGTTGTCGTGGTTCAGTTCGCGTTTTGGTTGCTTTGGTCGCCAAAGTCCCTCCCGGCTTAGCCGCATTCTGCTTGGTCAGTATTGCTTTGGTGTCCTCCTCCATTCGGATGAAGTTGTTGGATCGAGCAATGGCATCGGCAAGGGATTTCGTCGGGTTGCCATATAGGTCTTCGCGGAACTTCGAGTGCACGTGGAGGGTGTTTCTGAGAGTATTGACGGCCATCCCGTCAGAAACATGTATCTTGGCGGCGATCTCCTTGAACTTCTCCATGAAGCTTCGGAGGCTTTGTCCCGGTGCTTGAGTGTGATGCCAAAGGTCGGACACTGTGGCTTCTTCTCGGGTAAACATGATGTAGTGTTTGAGGAACGCTGACGACAGGTCGTGAAAACTGTCAATGGAATCCTCGGGCAGACTGGTGAACCAGGTGAGTGTTAAGCCCTTTAGACTTTCGACGAAAAGCTGGCAGAAAGTCGCTTCTCGCTCTTCCGGCGCGAAGCTCGGACGTCGCATCGCGACGTTGAAGGACGTTATATGGGCGGTCGGATCCGCGAGACCGTCGTACATTGGTAAGCGGAGCTTCTCTATTGGCTTGAGCCGGACGTTGGTGATTTTTCTGGTGAACGGCGTCCTGAGAGTCTCCGCAAGAACGCTTTCGATAAGCGGAGCTGAGGTCGTTGCACTGTCGACTTTCGCGGTGATGTCCAGTAGCGCTTGCTTGAGGGCAGCTATCTCTTGGATAGTCTGTAGATCTGCTCCGCCAGAAGCGTTGGTTTGCTCGCCAGTGATTTGAGCTGGCGTTTCTGTAGCTCGAGCTCGTGTTCCGGCGACTTGCGCAGTCTGGTTGACCGTGCCGTTGGTGGTATACACGAGCTGTCGTCGGACCGTGTCTGTAGCAGCCGTCGCGGCGAGAGGCGCGAGGAGGGCTGCTATGGCGTTAAGCTGCTCGGTTGTCGCTCTTTGGGCTTCGTCTTGACGAGCAAGGCGTTCCATGATGGTGTCGACGAAGGTCGGAGCGAGTGGAGCGGCATTAACCGGAGTAGGAGTAGGAGTAGGTGCCGTGTCGGCTTCCTCGCCGGAAGTCGACTCGTTAATCGGACTCATAGCTTTACTGACACTACTTTGCTATGCCCCACGGTGGGCGCCAACTGTTCGTACTGAGTTAGGTCTCTATTCAGTGATTCTAGGTGACGGAACTCGTCAGTGGGATGTGCAAAGACGGTGATACTATTGAGTGACGAAATATGGGGTTTATTGAGAAAGAGTTCGATTACAAATGAGGAAATGAGAAAACGAGGCGCGGTGTAGCTTAGTGAGCTTAGCCGTGTCGTACAAGTCGGAAGAAAAGTACAAAGTGTATAAACCCTAGTTCTAGCCGCCTTGTGAGTAAAGTTGATTTCGGATCCCTTTCTCGTTTTCCTCTCTCTTCCTTTTATAGCCGCGCCTCCTTAACCTAGGACGAGGTCGCATGTACGGAGGGCTTTTCGTCAAATGGGCCTTGGTCAGCCCGCGAGAGCAAGAACCTTAGCTAAATGTCGTTAACTCGGCTAATCGCGAAGATTAGCCGAGTTAAGATCGTCTGATGGCTGATTAGCAGAAACCCGCCTTGTTGGGCCGGAGCCCAGGTGAGCCGAGCTAATTATTTGATGGGCTTTATGAAGGGGGAGTATTACACCTCCTACAATACCTGCTCGTTGTCCCATCGTCCTCTCCATAGAGCTCGGACCTGCTCATCATCTCTCCCGTCCACAACATCTCAAATATTTGATTCAATTAAAAAATTACGAAAGCTAAGAACAATTGACACATATCCACGGTCCGGCGGAGACTGGTTGAAGGTCAGAGAAGAAGAGGAATTAGACACAGAGTAGGGTTAATTTTCGGTTTTGGGACATAGAATGGTTTCGGGTTCTTAATTTTCATCGAAATGGTGAGTAGATTATGGTTGATGTACAAAATCAGAAAGATGAAAGGAAGGGTTCTTCAATTGATTGAGAAAAAAAGACAAAAATAGTTTTGTATGTTTGAGATTCTTCATTTTGATTGAGTAGTACATACATAAAATTATAATCTTAGATAAATTTTAAATTATTTTTTGGTTAAGATATATTAAATAAATTTGTATAATTTTTTTAAACAAAATTGATATTCATTTTTATAATTGTCAAAAATAGAATTTTTTAAAAAAATTAGATATAAAAAACAAATGATGATGTATTAGTTATTATCATATTCGAAAAAGTTTACCAAAAATGTAAACTTACATTAAATCTAATTACCATATCATATTTATTCATAATCTATGTCATTAATCTAGTATGTCATATCATTTTTTATTGAAAATGGTCACCGAAATAACATGTGTCAAATCACTTGTTAAATAACTTCTTAAATAATATATAGGAGATAATTACGTCTAATTTCACATGTGTTTTATAACTTTTTATGGCAAATTTAGAATTTTATTAACTCGAAAGAATATAGTGAGAGTACAAAATGTTATTTATCCATGAGAGAGTAGATGTGCTTTTTAATTTATATTTTATATATTGCATTTGAGTTCCATGGTTATCTAAAAATATTTGCTAAACATGCATTATCGTTACTGTCCGTGAGAATGCAAGAGAATATTTGTATTGTTCTATTCTCTATAAGCATTTGATGTTTTTCAATATGTATCTTTAAATTTCAATAGGATTTTCTCCAAACGCCTATTAAAAGTGCGACAGATCTTTAATTCTCGGGTCACACTAAGACACATGTTCTCATATGGTATTTTCATATATTTTGGTAAATTAAAAATCTGTAACTTTTCTATTGTATTTAGTCAAATTGGGTTTAATATTTCCAAAATTCATTACCATATGGTCCATATCATGCATTGTTAATAAAATATAAAAAATTAATATAAAACCATTTAAAAAGAATACAAGATAAAAATATAAAACAAAATATGGTTTTATCAGATTGTAATAAAACTCATTTCAGTAGTCTAATCGATCCTTACTCATATTTTACAAACATTTATTAACTAACTGAAATGGTTACATGTAATGATGAAAAGCTTAGGACCGAATTATCGTTCTTAGTAATTGATATGGAAGATTACATTTTTTTTCTAATCGTGGAGATTCCAAAAGCTTTCTAGGTCCCAAATGCATAAATTTATGAGTAATTGTGCTGAATAAACATAAACACAAATTATATTAACAAAATGACTATCACCTTTTTGAAATTAACTATCTGATTATCCAATAAACATGAAATATCATAAATAACACCATGGGCTCATCCTTCTCCCTACGTTTGCAAGAAATCTTACCCTATATGTTTTGTTTTCCCATTGTTTTTGATTTGTTAATTGCTCGATTCTGTCGGTTAAGTTCACTTTCCAGAAAAGAAGTCAAAATTTTAAAACAAATTATAATTTTCTCAGATCCGTACTTTCTGATCTACATTTTTTGGAAGAATTTTAATATAGTATTTTCATTAACAAACTAACATAGTCAACATCAAGCTTACAACATGCATATATATCAAATATTGGTCCTTTGACTTGCTTGAAGAGGTGATACGATGCCTTCAAGATATGAATCAAAAGGTCGTGAAGTTATTTATGAATGCATATTATAACCGGATAATGCGTAAATAATCTGAATTATGATTATAATAACTATAATATGTGTATATTATGTAATTTGTTATGTTCTTGAATAAGTCACAGTTACAAGAATGTTACCGAATGCGTATTATAACCGGATAATACAAAAAAAAAAAAGATTGTGATAGTATTAGTCAGAAAAAGTATTGACTATGTAATCTATTTTTACATAAATAAAATCAAATTAGATCAAATGCATTTGGGTTTGTCTTATGTTATTACAATAAACACACAAATATTTAGGAAATAGTATGATAACCAGATAATACAAAGATGATATAGTATGATAACCAGATAATACAAAGATGATCCGGCTAATGACAGTAATAACTAGAAAATAGCCGATTACAATTTATAACACAACCAGATTCAATGATGATTAATCTTGTTTATGTATAAGTTAACAAAATGTTATATCTGACTATTCTTAGTTTGATCTGAATTAACTATAAAATATCTGGTTACAATATTTGTGTAGCCGGTTATTTACGGATTCGACTCTGCAAATGTAAATGGCATAATTGTATATTTGTGTAGCCGGTTATTAAATGGCAAAATTGTAAATTTTACATCATCTTCCTTCACTTTTTTTAGGGCTTCGACTCTGCAATTTCTTTTATGGCCGCCTTCAACTATTTTCATGTAAACAAACAAATTATAATGTGGCTTCATCTTACCTAACTCTCAAATACGTAAAGTTGCCAAAATATGAGATATGAACTTTCAAAACTCAGAAAAAAGAACTGCTTCCTCCAATTTCTCACCGACTATGGCGAAATAGCCACGACATATACTTATATCTGGAATCAATTATGTGTTATTATTTTTGGATGGCTCCAATGGATCATTTAATCAAGCATGCACCATCTCAGAAGACCAAAACAAAAACGCACAAAAACTAACTATTTTATATCTGAAAAATGGAAGAACTAACAGTAGTTTAGTGAAATAACTCTGCTTTTATTGCATGTAGACTGTGTTCGAAAACGCGGCCGAATTGCCGCGTTTGCAGCCGCCTAGTCGCAAGGTGACTAACCGCCGCGATTACGGCCAATGCGGCCTATAAAATCGCTTGACAATTAATCGGCCGTCTAATGCAATTAAGCGTCATTAATCGGATTTATTACCGATTTAATAAAAAAAATTAACTATTCAAGTCCAAATAAAGTCATGGGCCTAGGCTAAATCTTAGCCCGTTTGATTATCAAAACTAAGAGTATCACATCTCTTTTATACAAGATGTATATGGTGATCACTTTTAACATTTCCGATGTGGGACTTTTTGAAATTAGAGATTCAATAAATAAGAATAAAAACTACCTCAGCATATCGAACCCTGGGAACTATTGGCCTAAGACATTAACACTTACCACTAGATTTCATATATTTTTAACAAAGCGCTAATTATATATATGTTTATGTTAAAATCAGCAAACCATGTTAAAAAAAAATCCCTGATTAATCCCCGATTATTCTCCGATTTTTTGTCAACTCGCTAGGCGCTTCGTGTCCGTCCGACTAGCGCCTAGCGCGTTTCCAAACATGGCATGTAGATGATTTTTTTTGTATTTAATGGATGTTTTTTACATAGCGTATACTAGCTCAGTCTACTATATTTATCAGACTAGTGGATAGCAACATGTACATATGCTGACATTGTCAGGCTTCACTCCAAAACATGTCGTAGGGGTATCCTTGTAAAACCACCACACACGTTCTTTGCTCATTTTATACTTTTCATTTCCCTAATTAATTTGTCTTCTTACGTTATTCATCTAAATAGCTCGAAATTTATTTGACTTATGTCGAACCGATTCAAAATATACATGACATACTCAAAAAATATATTTTTATAAATCCTATGTAAATATATAGTCTCTTAAAATCATAAAATAATATTTATGTATATAAAGTTTATATAAGTACAATAAAATATTTTTCTTATAATCAAAATATAATTCATCTCTATTTTTTTTAACAATTCAATATATTTTTATGTTATTTAGTAAAATAATATCTAAATTCATATTTAATTATATGAAACTTATTTCCTATTACACTAAATAATATAATAAAGCGATTTACAATACTAGTTTAAAAAACTTTTATTGTATATTGAAAACGAGAAAGAAAATAATTAAGAATGAGAATAAAAAAGAAAGACTAAAATTACGTGTGAATTTGAATAAGGTGTATACATGCTTGTGTAAATATGAAGGAATACGAAAAATAAAAGTGATATACAGGATAACTAATATAAGTGATTGTAAATCACAGATATAAGGAGTATTGGTTGGAATTAGTTTTATATAGAATTTGTTAATTTTAAGAATTGAAAGACTTGTTAAATTTGGAAAAAAATTGTAGAGAGTTTTGTATATTGAAAACAATTGTGGAAATCAATTGATATAATTATTCTAAGAATCTAACTTACATAGGTAGTATTTTCAAAATCTTATGTTCTGGTTTTTTTTTATTTTCAACAAAAAAATATTTTAAACGAAGATGTTGTGAATTAAATAGCGAAGAATACAACTCCCAATAACTCATATTTTAATAGTTTTAAAGAAGAGAATTTGCACTCTATATACACCAGTAATCCCATAATTTGCAAATAAGAAATTTCAACTGTTCACTTTTAATAATGGCAACACTACCCCTATCACTCTTGAACGAACCTATTTTTTCTTTTTTACTTTTCTTCTTCTTGTTTATCTATAGACAGCTTTCTCTCTGAGACAGACAATAAGTTTTTGTAAGCTTATTGTCTGTCTCAGTTCGTTCTTTGTCTGTAAAAAAGCAAATATTTTCTTTTCTTTTTCAACTCATTCCATTTCGTTAGAAACCTCATATGTTTGGTGTGTTTTTTTTCTGGGTTTTATGGATCCCATTCAGCGTTTGTATCTAAAAACTGAGATCTACTTTCGATTCAGACATTGGCGTTGGCGAATCATCATCAATCGAGACTGGAACAACGCTCTACATCTCTAACTTAGATTATAGTGTCTCCAACGAGGATATCAAGGTTTATGTTGTATGAACTTTTCTCAGAGGTTGGAGACCTTAAACGTTATGGGATTCCCTATGATAGAGTCTAAGATCCATCTATGACTCATCTTCTCCATGACCGACCTACTCCATGAATGCGCTACCGCAGGACCGCGGATTTCCTCGTGGTTATGCCTCGCTGTCATCTCGTCTTGTAAGCTTCGCAGAGTCGCCCGAACCGGATCCGGAACACCGTCGCCTCTGTGTCTTCATGCTCGACAGGAGGTGAATGTGTTGAGCCAAGTTTACTGAGCTAGTCTTCGTTTTAACATAAGGATCAGTCTTTATAGCTGAAACAGTCAGTCATCTACTATCTTATGTAGGTGGAAAGGATAAATCTTTCATTTTCTATGTTCTATTTTTTTGGACAATTTGCTTGGTGTTTTTCTATTGGCAGCTCTCTTTTTATTTTGTATTAGATTGTGTAAGTTGTTGATCGAATTCATGAAACAGATCGATGTCAGCTTTGTGTATGGCCTGGTGGGAGAGTGAACGCCGTTTCAGGAAGAGACGGGACAAGTGCATAGGTAACAATTTTTTTATATACTTAATTATAATCTAGTCGATGATATGGCCAGAGCATTTGATAATTGATACAAAGGATCAATAGGTTGCACAGGAAGGGAAGAAGTAGTATGTCCAGCGTGCAATGCTGAAGGAGAGGTGAGGTTTTACAAGGAGGAACAGATAATGAACTGTTCTGCTTTTCTATGGAAGACGTTTGATTGCTCTAAAGATGGATCCAAAAAAAAGTAAATGATTCTTTTCGGTTCTGATGTATGATTTTAGCTGGATAACTATATCTCAACGTATATGTAGCTGGATAACTACATTGCAAAGCATATGTAGCGGATAACTATAACCAAAAAAAATCGTTTGGTTGTAATATATTTTTATATCCGGATAACTATATTGCGTTAAGTGTGTTTTTTTAATGAACCAACAAACATAATATTAATTACTCAAAAATCTTGGGTTAATAGTGTTAACCAACCATTTATTAAAAATACTAGCTAAGAATTAAGATATCCAGATAATTAGTATATAGTACCTAACCAACGACATTATTTGTGAAACGTACATGTTATAGTATAAAGTAACATTGACCGTCTAATATATATGTTAACTGAGATAATAGAATATTAACCAATAATCATAAGAGATAACCACAACCAGAGTGACATATTACACATTATAATTATTAGTGACAAAAGATAACCGAACTTTAATTTTAATAACCAACAATTGTTAGTAATAACTGGATAACTGAAATACATTATAAGATTAGTAAACAATGTAGCCGGATAAGTACACTGAATTGGTGATATTATAAATCTCCTATTATTATATTTTATATTATTTATATAATTATGTCTATTGTTAATTGGTTTCGAACATCTCATAGCTACTTATGTTTTATTAGTATTGTAACTTGAGTTGTAATATTGATATGTTACTTTTAGTAGCCAGCTAACTATAACAAAAAAAAAAAGCAAATAAAATTTGTTAACCAGTTAACAAATTACATTATTATTAACTATAAGTGAAAATTATTTACAAAAACATGGTAACAACCAAGAAGCGTGAGGCTAGAAGAAATTTTGTTTTACTAAAAACTTTGAAAATCCGAAGGAGAAGTGTAAGAGAAGGTGGGTTCATAATCAGTTAATCACAAGCAATCTCTGATTGTTCCCTTTTAGCCATGATATGGGGAAACACGAAATAAGTCCACCAGGTTTTTTAGTGATGAGTTCACGCTGTGTATAACCTCATCTAAAACAAATTTACATGTGAATCGAGAGAAAAAAAACTGGTTATCTTCGTATCTGATTGGATACTTTGTATATGATTGGATAGACAAAAGCTTTTAGATCGAACTGAAAGAGTTAAAATCTACAAAATTGAAATTGGGATTTGTCAAGAAAAATAGAGACGAAGAAGATTCTGAAAAAGGTGAAGAGAATGAGAAAGAAAAAAAGGAGAGAACATGAGAAAAAAAAAATGATATTGTATGTTTCTTTTTCCTACGAGACCAGAGTAATAGGGGTATCTTTGTCAATTTGACCATATATAGTTTGGGTTTTAGTGTGTTTTTGGCCCAAATTCCATATCTGCAAATTTTACACTTATATATCATTTTGGTGCAAATCGCTCTTTAAAGAATCATTATAATCTACTTTTTTAATGTAAAAATATTGTGTATAAAATTACTAAATTATCAAATCAGTAACATTAGATTTAATGAGAATGTGAGAATATATAAACCGATAACACTAGATTCTAGAAATGTTTAAAATCATTATTACTTTTTTATTAAAAAAAAATCATTAGTAATCTAATTCTTACTAACATCACTTTATAGAATGGTGAGAATTTAGCGAAAAAAAACACTAACTTTGCACGAATTGCCAAAATAAACATGTACTCGACACTGGCCAAAAAAATACTATACTTTTGTTGACTTTTTAATTTTACTAAAAAACTTTTGATTGATTGACCAATTTGACAAACCGTTAATTCGCAGTTTAGACAGTGTTAAGTTACCGTTAAATTTTGCCATTAAGTGAAACGACGTCGTTTTCAAATAAGATGAAACGACGTCCTTTTACATGATTCGAAAATAAAAAAGGTGTAGCCCACTGGATTTGAACCAGGGTTAAATGGGTCAAATGATATGGTAATTTACCACCGGGCTAGTGTTACTTTCATTGTATTCTCAAACATATTTTGTTTTATTGAGTACTCATTGAATATAAAAAATCTCTAAAAAACTTAAAAACAAAATTTCATATTTGTTTATAAATTACAAAAAAATTGAAAAAATAAATATTTGTTTATAAAATTAATTTTGAAATTAAAATTAAAAACAAAATTTCATATTTTTCTTTTTAAAAAATCAAAAATCTCTTAAAAACTTAAAAATACCTTTAATATTACAAAAAAATTGACTTTTTTTTTATAAAATTAATTTTGAAATTAAAATTTAAAATAAAATTTCATTTTTTTATTTTAAAAAAATCAAAAATCTTCCAAAATTTTTTAAAAAATCAAAATCTTCATAATGGGTACAATAATTATTTTAAGCATTTTCATTTTAAATGAAAATTTTGGAATATTTTTGATTTTTTTTTTTAAAAATGAATTTTTATTTTAAATTTTAATTTCAAAATTATTTTTTTATAAAAATTCTTTATTTTTTTCAATTTTTTTTGTAATTTAAAGGTATTTTTAAGTATTTTAGAGATTTTTTTATTCAATAAGTACTTAATAAAACAAAATATGTTAGTGAATACATTGAAAATAACTCTATCCAGTGGTAAATTGCTATGTCATTTGACCCAGTTGACCCTGGTTCGAATCTAGGTGTCTACGCCTTTTTATTTTCATTTAACTCCGATGAGAATGTTAAAAACAACTCTTTTCGTCAATGTAATGAAAAGTCCTCTACCCCAGTGGCAGAGCCCCTACCATTATTCCTAATTGGCACGAGTTCGAATCCCTGAGAGCATGTTTTTACATTTTATTTTTAAAAATAAAAATACGTAAAACGACGTCGTCTCATCATAACGCCCAAATTTAGCGTCGACTTAATGCTGTCAAAAAAATCCGTTAACTCTGCTAACGGTGTGTCTAAATAGCCAGTTAATCATATGTTTCTAAATAAACATAAAAAATCAGCAAAAGTATAGTGTTTTTTTTGCCAGCCTATATGTACATGTATCTTTTTGCAATTCGTGCAAAGTTCGTGATTTTTTTTGCCGAATTCTTATAGAATGGTCCAAACTAATTTTTAGAAAAAGTTGAGTCTATGAAAAAACCTTCTAAATGGATATGCAAATAAACAATAAGAAAAGGTCCATATCTACAGGTCTGGCTCACCATACTTGTGATGTGAAATTATAAATTCATAAGAGCAATTGAAAAAATATTTTGTAGAGAGCCTTAAGTTTTAGATAAATGACTTAAATTCTAACTAAAATTTTTTGAAAAGTTTTTAGACCTTATGCAATTGCACTCATGGCACATACCAAGAATCGGTGTTGCATGTGTATGGATGTCCAGAAATAATGTGTTGCAGTTTTCCATAGAAAGTGGATCAAACTTGAAATGTGTTGGGATCCAAAATTTGTCTCTTCACTATTCGACCACAATGTTCCAATTTTTTTTTCTTTATATCTATTTCATCTTTATTTTTATGATTCTACTTCTGTTTAAACCAAGAACTTAATCGAATTTGGAAGTGTTCCATAAGATTTCCAGATCACTATGTTTTAGTAAACTCTGAACTATTTGGTCAAACAATAAAAGCTATAACTTGCCATATTCATGGTTAAATCGTTTTTTTTTTCCAAATTGTAACTTTTTAACTATGCAATGTCCAGCCACAAACGTTTACTTCCATTTTCTTACAAATTTATGATACTTGGAAACGCGAAACATTCTGATTCAACAAAATAAATCGCCCGACAAAAACAAACACAACTACGACAACGACCCTTGCAAATATATATTCTTTAATCTTTCTTGCCAAGAATAGTTCGTTAAAACCCAATACAGATGGTAAAAGCTTGTGAAGATAACTCGTTTGCTTGCTCTTTCGGTTGGTTAAGAACTTATCATAGGCTTCACAACGGCAAAGAGGAGTGACGGTGTATGCCGTCACCAACTTTAATTCAAGGCACTGCGATGAACAACGTCAATGTTCGACTTGTTAGAGACACAGTTTTTTAGGTGAACAAAAAGTAGAGAACGGATTTGAAAACATCAGGCTTACTTGTAGATGTAAGAGATGATTCCAAGGACAACACATAGAAGAATAATGTCGATGCAGAAGTTGCGGCTCGATCTCATCTGAAATTCCGAACGAAATTTAGCAAATAGTTTCTTATGATTCAATGACAATAAAACTTATCATGATTATTAAAATTTCAAGAACTGGATCCTTGGTTAGTTTTATTTGGTTTACCTTTACAAGCTGTTGCTTGAGCCGAACATTGGTGTTCTTCAAATCCGAAGTTGCTCCATCAACCTAAGACAACAATGCATAAATTACATGATGCATTTTCTTCAATTGACTAATGAGGAGCAAAAAACAATGATAGAAAAACGAATCTCACCTTTGTTTCCATCTCATCCATCAATGGGACTTGCTTGTCAAGTTCCTGAAACCAAAAAATGTAAATCTCCATAGGATAAAAAGAAAAACTATTATTATTTGTGCATGAGAAAACAACAAAAACCTCGTTCATGTCACGGGCTAAGTTCTTCAGTGCATCCAAACCTTCTGATATAACATCAAGCCCCTCATCCTGAAGAAAAAGCATATGTTAACCTCATTGTCAAAATAAATACCAGATAGATGAAATTCACATGCCTGCTTCTGTCTTCTCATCTCATATTCTTGCCGAAACTGGTTGGATTCTTCAGTTTGCTGGAAGAACCCATCATCCATGTCTTCCTCTGATGGGTTAACAAGAAAAAATAATCTTATTCATATTTTATTATTTACAGAATCTTGAGTTAAGGAGAAAACAGGAATGCCCAAGTACCAGATATATCAAACTTGATGTTCTTGTTGGGGGCAGAAGCACCTCCCCATTCATTATTCGTTTGTCTTTCATGTCCGTCAGGTATCACTTGAATCCTATCGGCTAGCGCGATAACTAGATCACATCGAGACTCTCGTTCCTCTTTTGTAAGCCCTTTGACCTGTATATATATATATATCCAAAGTTTGAACACAGCCTATAACCTCAGTTTTGACTCAATATAATAAGTAATTATGTTTTAACCTTTTTAACGGCGAGTTTCTGTAGTTTGACAACATCTTCAGCTAAACGCGCTTTTGTCCTTCGAACCTCAGCATTCAAGGCCACAGCTGCAGCTCTATTGGTCTCTGTTGATGCCAACTCCGCTTTCTGCATACAAATATAAAACTCTTATGACGTTACGAATTAATAATAATGTACGTAGGGTTTCAAAAGAGAGAATGAGAGAGACGAACATGTACAACCGATTCAATATCGGTATCAATGGAGTTGAAGAGGCGGGAGAAAGCGTCGTCTCCGGACGCGCCGAGCTCGCGCTGCTTGTCGACGTCGTACTTGTCGTACTTTTTGCATATTTCTTCGACTCTGAAGATAATGTTTATGACCGTCATCTCTCTCTGATTGTTTTTCTTCTTCTATGATCTCTCTTTGTTGTTTGTCACCCTCTCAACCTCTTGGTTCACCATTTTCGTACCCTATTCTCACTATAGAAACGAGACGTGGAGCGTAAACGTCGGCATCGAATATTAATAGTTGGAATTGCATTTTGCTTTTTTTTAAACAATTTTTCTAGATATAAAATCTAAATATAGCAAACCCTTTACTTTGAGCCATCTATTCACTGTCACATGTATAAATTTTTAAAATTATAGTAAAAATTAATATCTAAACAGTAATCATTTTACCCATAATTATCTAATTTATTTGATATTATACATATATTTTTTTTTTAATTTTACAGATGTTACAACCTAAAGTAATAAAGATTGTGGGAACCGAAATTCACACCGTCGATTTCCGCTTTCCCAGAAGTCCCGGATATCTGCTAAACCGCACGCTAAGTAATCAAGATACAAGAACAGAGAAGTAAGAATATAAAATCGTAAACAGAGGTAAAGAGAGTTCTTATTCCGAATCTGCGTAAGAGTGGTACAACGAGAATTAACCTTGGCCACAAGAGCTGACGGCGAGTTTCCTAGTTCTAGCAATCTAAGACCATGATTATCCCATGATCCTTAAATGGATTTCTTAGTAATTATTTAGCATTTTAAATGTATTTAAGTGGAGTTAAGAACTCTAGTTAAGAAACTCTCATTTTGAACGGTCCAACGGGAGTTTTTTAATTAGGGGTTTTAAAAAATTAATCACAACTATTCATTAACCTAACTACTATCACAAGCCCGGCATCATAAGCAGAACATGAAACATACACCAAGCATTGACATGAGTTGACATGTATCTAACAAGCATTCAGTTCGCAAGCATTAATCGGACACATTCGTCACACGCATACACCCTAACCACAACCTAATTACAACAAGCATATACTAACAAACTCTATCAACTACTACCAGACCCATATATTATGAGAACTTGAATAACAGTAATATTAGCAACTTAATCTTTCTATTAAACGCTTCTCAACATAATCCAATTTTATCTTCCTTCATAGGAGACGACAGCATTTGACTATTTCATTTGTTGTCCCTGTAATAAAAAAACGCAAGAAGATGAAGAATGAGGACTGTGAAGCAAAGTTTATAAGAGAACAATGAATGTCTGAGATTAAAATTAAAGAGTTGGCTTATTTACCTCTTAACAAAAGAATCATCCTCAGTGTTTATCACAATCTTTTGCAGGTTCAGTTTGCTACATGAATGGCGTTAACTTTAATGGCGTTAAGTTTAACACCGCGGCTTTGAAGAGCAGACCACAGTGAACCAAGCGCACGAGTTTCCCGGCAGCATCCACCGGCTGTCTCCACTATGATCCCGTGACGGACATGCGATAACAACGATCGGGTCAAAGAATAAAGTGATCTACTCGATACCCCTCGCATCTATGTTATACCTGCAACAACAAAAAAGAAACAAGCTTTAGTTTAAACCAGTGTCGGAATATATACATACACAAAGCAAATCAACGCTTGTCTCCTTAATCAAACGAAGACAGAGGAATCGAGGGACTCGCCGTGGAACTGAGAAGATTTGAAGAAACGATCTGTTACAGGATATTTGAGATATCCGGTTATGTTTTATATTTCAAATAAAACCCGGTATGTGTAAACCGGTTTAAGGTCACGTGTTTGACCACTTGACCGTTTGTGAGGTCACACCTTTAAGTACTGATTTGGTTGTTACGTTGAAAGGCAATCAAAAGCATCTTTATTCCTTATCTTTCTCTCTCTGTGTCAGCCATTGTTACTATTTGGATCTTTGTGCTTCGAGGTGGTCCTTCTTCCCTTTGTACCATCTTCTAGTCCTTGATTCCTCTTCATTTAAGGTCCACGGTGGATCTCTAGTGAAAGATATCTATCTCACCCCTTGTACTGTTTCATTTGGTATCAGAGCGTTGACGATCCTTCCGGCCGATGGTTGAAACACGACAACAAGAGCGTACGGTGGCGGAGCAGCTCGAGGAGATGCGTCTCGCTCAAGCACGACAGTCCGACGAGCTCAAAACCTGCTCGGACTCGTGGGATGCACGCTTCACAAAACTCGAGACGACGATCTTCACCTTCCTTTCTCAGACGACCGCTCCGGGAAAAGAACCGGTGAGCGCCTTCCCATCCCTTTCCGCTGAACCATATTCTGGTGGTGGTTCAAGCCGACCCCCAGATCCGCCAGATCCGAACGGAATAAACCCCCACCGCGTAGATCCATGTTATCACGGCCAACGTCTTACATCGCGTATCTCCAAAATCACTTTCCCTCTGTTCGACGGCACCGAGCTACGTGACTGGATCTACCAGTGTGACCTGTTCTTCGGAATGGACAACACACCACCAGAGACGCGCGTCCGTCTGGCCGCTATGCACCTCCGCGGCAAAGCTCTTCAGTGGCACTACAACTTCATGACTGAAAGGTTTGGGATTTTTCCATCTTGGACCGAATACATTGTAGCCATCTCTAGCCGTTTTTGCAAACTGTTTGATGACCCCCTTTCTGAGCTAGTAGCACTGAAACAAGGCACTGATTCTGTGGAGACCTTCCTGGATAAGTTTGAAAACGCTAAAACCAGAATCACCCTCCCTGAACCCCATGCCCTAAGTATCTTCCTGACGAACTTGAATCAGCACCTGGCTCTTCATGTACGTCAGTTTGAACCCACAACCGTGTTTGCTGCTGCAAAGATTGCAAAGCTTCATGAGTCCGCTTTGGCACAAACACCTCAGAAACAATACCAAAGAACTCCCTTCAGTCCTACCAAAAACAAAACCCTTCCTCCTACAAACCTAAAGAAACCACACCCTTACTACCCAACCCAGACCCAAAATCCCAAACCACCAAACCTACCCAAACACCACAAACCAGTACTGAAAAACAACCCCGAAAGTTCACTTACCAGGAAATGCAAGACAGGAGAGCACGTGGTCTCTGTATGTTCTGTGACGAACCCTTTACCCCAGGACATCAAATGAAACACAAAAGGTCTCATATTTACATCATGGAAGGAGACGAAATTGATGATGACGAGTCTGACGATGATGATGCAGTAGAGGTAACCGTCGGAGACAACGACAACGTCACTCCTACCATTTCTGTCAACGCTCTCAGTGGATCCTCCAGCTTCAACTGTATGAGAGTGGTTGGTCAGTATGGAAAGAGAAAGCTACACATACTTATTGATCCAGGGAGCACCCACAACTTTCTCGACATTAAAGTAGCTAACGACCTTGGCTGCAAGTTGGAACCCCTCAAACCAATGACTGTAGCTGCTGCTCATAGCCACAACCTCACTACAAATTTCAAGTGTAGTAAGTTCTCGTTCACAGTACAAGGCTACTCCTTTACAACAGAGATTCGTAGTCTTCCTCTAAACTGTGGAGAGCTTGTCCTTGGTGTTCAGTGGCTCTGTACCTTAGGCCCTATCCTCTGGGATTTCTTGAATCTTCGCATGGAGTTTCACTTTCAGAAAACCAAACATGTGTTCGCGGTGTCTCCAAGTCTGGTTACAAGGTCATTAATGGAGGAAGCTTCAACAAACTCCTACTTCAGCAACCTCAAATTTC
Organism: Diplotaxis tenuifolia; assembly: GCA_014822095.1. NCBI lineage: Eukaryota > Viridiplantae > Streptophyta > Magnoliopsida > Brassicales > Brassicaceae > Diplotaxis > Diplotaxis tenuifolia. The sequence goes on from JABAYD010018736.1 coordinate 25,229, forward strand.
TCTTCTTAGGATCAAAGAACTTGACATTAACAACAAGCTTGATTCCTTTGACGAATAAGCCTCGCTCTCATTCATCGTAGCAGAGCATACGGATCACTCTACTGATCCAAATTTGCAATGTCTATTACAGTCATTTGCAGATATATTTGAGGAACCGGTGGGCTTACCACCATTTCGAGAGGGATTTGATCACCGCATTCCCCTGGAGACCGAAGCAAACCCTGTGAACCTTCGCCCGTATCGTTACTCCTCTCTTCAGAAAGATGCTATCGAGAAAATGATCAAAGACATGCCCTCTCAGGGAACAATTCAGTGCAGCTCTAGCCCCTATGCCTCACCCATTGTTCTAGTGAAGAAGAAAGATGGAACTTGGCGCTTATGTGTTGACTATCGGGGGCTCAACAAACAAACCGTGAAGGAGAAGTATCCCATCCCTCTCCTCGAAGACCTTCTCGATGAGCTAGGCGGCGCTTGTTTCTTCTCTATGCTATACCTCCGTGCCGGTTTCCACCAGCTTCGGATGTCCCCTGATGATGTCTATAAGACAGCGTTTAAGACACACTCCGGCCACTATGAGTATCTCGTGATGCCTTTTGGGTTGTCAAACGCACCTTGCACCTTTCAGGGCTTGATGAACCACATCTTTCAAGAGATTTCCCGCAAATTCCTCCTGGTTTTCTTTGACGATATTCTCGTTTACAGCTCCAGTTGGGAAGAACATTTGCAACACCTCCACGAAGTCTTTGCCATACTACGGTCTCAGCAACTCTACCTCAAAGAGTCTAAATGTACCTTTGGCGCCACTTCTATTAAATACTTGGGGCATATCATCTCGGCTAAAGGTGTGAGCAACAGACCCTAAAAAGATTGAGGCAATCAAGAACTGGCCAACCCCTTCCTCTCAGAAACAACTTCGCAGCTTCTTGGGTTTGGCTAATTACTACAGACGGTTCATCAAAAGTTACAGCATCATCTCCAGACCCTTGATTATTCTGCTTAAGAAAGAGGGATTTGAATGGACTGATGCTGCAACAGAGGCTCTATCAAACCTCAGAACAACCCTCTCCTCTACCCCCGTCCTTGCTCTCCCTGATTTTTCCAAGACCTTCGTTGTGGAAACTGATGCTTCTAACACAGGCATTGGAGCGGTCCTTATGCAGGATAATCACCCCATATGTTACATCAGTCGTGCTCTCGGTCCTCGACATCAGTCTCTTTCTGTCTACGAAAAGGAACTAATGGCTGTAGTTCACGCGGTACAAACTTGGAACGCTTACTTGGCACACAAGACTTTCATCATCCGGACTGATCAGAAGAGTCTTAAATACATGGTAGAGCAGAAAGTAACTACACCTTTCCAGCACATGTGGCTCTCTAAGCTCATGGGGTATGATTTCGAGATTCACTACAAGCAAGGCAAGGACAATGTCGCTGCTGATGCCCTTTCTCGTGTATCTGGTTCCCAAATCCTCAGTACGACGTTGTCTCAGGTTCACCAAGGATTCTACGACTCTCTCCAGCTGTTGTGGCAGAGCGACCATACCCTCCGAAAGATCATCACAGACCTGTCTTCAAATCCCACTCACATCCCTCTTACTCCTTTGCGAAAGGTGAACTACGACGCAAGGGAATATTGGTTGTTGGCAACGATGTGGAGGTCAAAACACACATCCTTAAGTGGCTCCATGATTCAGCTGTGGGGGGTCATTCAGGCAGAGATGCTACTTTGCACAGAGTAAAGTCACTATTCTTCTGGCCTAAAATGAGTCTTGAGGTTATGAACTACGCCAGGAACTGTGGTGTTTGTCAGACCAACAAGTATGAGACAGTAGCCAAACCCGGTCTTCTTCAACCGCTCCCCGTTCCAAATGGCGTTTGGGAATCAATCAGTTTGGACTTCGTAGAAGGTCTACCTCCCTCTTCAGGTAAACACTGCATACTGGTGGTTGTTGATCGTTTGAGTAAGAATGCCCACTTCCTCCCCCTCTCCCACCCTTACACGGCTATTGAGGTTGCCCAGGTTTATCTGGATAATGTGTTTAAGCTCCATGGTTTACCTCTGAATGTGATTAGCGACAGAGACCCGACTTTTCTCAGTGATGTTTGGAAGGAGTTGTTCCGAGTTCATGGTGTAGATTTGCGTTACTCAACTGCTTATCACCCTCAGACTGACGGCCAGACTGAGGTCACCAACAGAACCCTCGAAACTTACCTGCGTTGCATGACTGCGGATGCTCCTCACTCCTGGAGTAAATGGCTCCCACTGGCAGAGTGGTGGTACAACACAACACACCATTCTGCTATCAATGCCACTCCCTTTGAGATTGTCTATGGTCAACCTCCCCCCTGCACCTCCCTTATCTTCCGGGTGAAACAAACCGCTGACTCTCACCGCTCTGACCGGAACTTCAACGTTAGGGACTTTGTGTACTTGAAGCTTCAACCATACCGCCAACAATCCCTCAAGAAGCGAGGTCTTTCCAACAAACTGTCTCCAAAGTTCTATGGCCCTTTCAAGATACTGGAGTTGGTTGGCAAGGTCGCTTACCGTCTTGAACTTCCTCCGACTGCAGCTATACACAACGTATTTCACGTGAGCCAACTTAAGCTGTGCCCTAACCCCTCAGGTATCTCCGCAAACATCCCTCAATACTGGTTTGACACAGGACTCGCCAAAGAGCCTGAAAAGATTTTGGAGAAGAAGATGGTTAAGCACAGAAATGCAGCAGTCACTAAAGTACTGATACAGTGGAAAGGTGATACGGCTGACAATGCTACCTGGGAGTTTTACAGAGACTTCATAGCCAAGTTTCCTCACTTCCATTCTTGGGGACAAGAATGATTTCAAGCGGGGAGTATTGTTACAGGATATTTGAGATATCCGGTTATGTTTTATATTTCAAATAAACCCGGTATGTGTAAACCGGTTTAAGGTCACGTGTTTGACCACTTGACCGTTTGTGAGGTCACACCTTTAAGTACTGATTTGGTTGTTACGTTGAAAGGCAATCAAAAAGCATCTTTATTCCTTATCTTTCTCTCTCTGTGTCAGCCATTGTTACTATTTGGATCTTTGTGCTTCGAGGTGGTCCTTCTTCCATTTGTACCATCTTCTAGTCCTTGATTCCTCTTCATTTAAGGTCCATGGTGGATCTCTAGTGAAAGATATCTATCTCACCCCTTTTACTGTTTCACGATCATCGAGGAATCGAGGGACAGAAAAATCGACGGCAGAGGAATCAAGGGATCCGACAGCAATGGATCGAAACAAGAGAAGACGGACGGTCGGTGGGTGGGTTTCGATCCTTATACTATCGGAGAAGACGAGATACGATCGATGGTGGGTTTTGATCAGTGATGGATTTCGATCGGTGGTGGTTTTTGATCGGTGGTGGGTTTCAATCTTTCCTCTGTCATAGAAAAGACGAGAACGGTGACGGATGATGGGTGGTGAAGAACACAATACGATCAGTGGTGGGCTTTTGCTCTATGACGAAGAAGACGAAAAAAAGTGAGAATGAAAGAAAAGAGAAAATATAATTTTTTTTGCCTCAATTGCTGACACGTGGTTTCTGAAACCCTTCTAAAATCGATCGCCAAAGTGCTCATTTAAGGATCGGTAATAACATTTATTTTTGGCTTTGATTTAATTAAATAACATAATAACCTTAAGAAACTCACTAAGACCCCGGGATAAACATGGTCCAAGTCTAAACCCTAGTTGAGACGCAGCTCGATAACAGGAAACATACAATTGCCTAAATTGCCTTAGTTTTTGGTGAAGTAAAAGCTCTGCAAAAATTGATGTGTCTCTTCCTTTAGCTTCGACCTTGTCTTTATATACTCCCTCCTAGGCGGCTTGACCCTTCCTTTTTGCCTGGATTCAAGTTTATCGGAAATCTTCCATTTATCTCCATATTCCATATTTATCTTCGGGAAACTTCAAACTTTGACATTTATCTCTTTGTGAAAGAAATAGATAAACCGTCATTGCATTATAAGCCTAGATTTGTCCAAGCTCGTAAGTGGGCTTTTATCTCGGTTTAGGATCTTTCGAGTCGTTTTGCAGTTTTTACCGTTTTGCGAGTTTTGACAAGATCGTTCCGTAAGACGATGGCATTCTCGAATATCTTCTCGAGTCAGTCTGCATAGCTGATAACCTTTGGTGTTTCATTCAACCGTTACCGTTTTATACGACTTACTCGAGTCTTTTCGAGAAGACAAGTTTTTCGGTTGTTATCGCGAAGTTCCGCGGTAATACGGATCGGGGCGAGATGGGAGATGTTCCGATCAATTTTTGGAGTGTGTTCGAGCCTAGATCCGTGGGCATTGTGTCCGGGTCGTGACATGGCTAAGTCGGCGGTTTAACAACGGTCTGGCCAGCTCGCCAATCGGCGAGCTGACTTGGTGTTAGCCAGCTCGCCGATTGGCGAGCTGGCTTGTGCTTGGCCAGCTCGCCGATCGGCGAGTTGGGATCTTGCAGTCCAGCTTGTCAATCGGCGAGCTGGCTTGTGCTCGGCCAGCTCGCCGATCGGGGAGCTGGGAGCTTGCGGTCCAGCTCGCCGATCGGCGAGCTGGCTTGTGCTCGGCCAGCTCGTCGATCGACGAGCTGGGAGCTTGCGTTCCAGCTCGCCGATCGACGAGCTGGACACTGGTTCCAGCTCTTTGATTGTTGAGCTGGCCGGACCGGGTCGTCTTGGCCGGTTCGTTTCGGCTAGTCCACCGAGCGGATCGGGCCTGTTTGTCTCGACCAATTCGTCTCGGCCGGTTCGGTGAGTTGGATGGTTTCGTTCCTTTGCCGTTTCTCCGATGATTTTTGTAGTTGTGATTGTTTGTGACGTTTATATGTTCAGAAGGTCTTTAGACTTTTCTCCGATTTCTTCCGCGATTACTTTGAACTTTGCGGAGAGTTTTGGTCATTGATTCCGTCGTAACCGTTTTCGACCCCAACAGTTATCCCCAAGTTCGTAAGACTCGTAGAGTTCTTGTGGGCGATTTGAACTTGTTAGGCGAGTTTGGTGAAGTTAGGCGGAACTTTAATGGCCAAAAGTCCGAAGATGAATAGTAATTTTTTTGCTTATAAGTATGTGGAGTAAGTTTTCAAATTCTATACTCACTTCTCTTCACATAATCTTGTTCCAAAGTTGAGAAATTTCTCTCTCTCTCTCTCTTTCTCTCTTCTCCCCCCCTTGTTTTTATATCTCTCTTGGTCATGTTGGAAGCATTTGGGATCATGGAACATGCCCATCCGTCGATTTTCGAACTAAGTTATATTGAGCTTGCAACTGGGAGCCTCCCTGATCCGTTGTTCCTAAGATTCGCGGAGAAAGGCGAGGATTTCGAGAGATACTCATGGGATGTGTACAATGCTGCCGCTCCCCAAGCCAGCACTTGGGCTCCTTCGAAGAGAGGTGGAAAGAAAGGCCAGCCTGTTCTGAACAGGAGTACTTCTTCTTCCCTTAATCGTGCGCGACAATCCCGCGGGGTTCCTGATTCGGTTCAATTTCTCCTTCCCCGACCTGGTCAGAATGCTAGGCATCCACCTCTGGGCTACTTTTCATGTTACGAAGCTTTCCTGACTCACTGCCACTTATGATTTCCCCTTCCGCAGGCTATAGTCGAGTTTACGGACGACTTGGTTTGTCGATCAGACAACTTACTCCTCCAGCGTTGCAGCATGTCGTTGGTATTTTACTGCTGGGTTACGAGCATGGCTTGCCCGTTAACTTGGACTATCTCGAAGCCTTGTTGTTGCCTAAGGCTACGGGTGCGGAGGGTTTTCACTACCTGGCTCCGCGTAACAAGGCGGTCGTTGAGAAGTTCTCGTTGAACGCCCATGATTGGGCCAATTTTTTCTTCTTCGTCTGGACTGATAATTCTTCGGTGAAGGAGGGCTGTGCTTCCATGCTTAGGACTGAATGGTGCGACAGAGGTATTCAGATTGCATATTCTCAAACATGTTGCTTTCCGATTTCCTAACTTGTGCCTTGTTTTTGTTTCAGAGTCCGGCCTTTGTCCTCCGAAGCATGAAGATCTCAAGGATGTCTGGAGACTTCTCTGTGGAAATATGTTCTTCTGGGGATATTTTTCTCCGAGGAGGGTTCATTGTGCTGTTGCCTACTATCACGCTGATTTTAAACAGACCGCTCCGGCCGTGTTTGAATCGGGGCCAAGTAGGGGCAGTGCCTCGGATGTAAAAGAGAAGTCTAGCTCTCCGTGGGACGGACTTGTGTCCGTGGATGAGGATCAACTGTTCCGCAATATCCAAGAGGGCCAAACTTATGATGATGCGGAGATTGATATTACTGACTATATCGACTTCTCGTTTCCTCCTCCTGAGATCGGATCGTCCGAGACAACGCATTTTTCGAAGGCCTCAAGGTTCATTAACAAGGTTAGTTCCTTTCTTCAATATTTTGTGACAAGGGTGTAATGATTTTCTTGCAACAGGGTCTCCATTTCATGAGAGAAGCTTTGGATGCGAGCAATGAGGAGACTCGTGCAACTAAGTTTAGAGCCGAGGAAGCGGAAAGGGAGGCTACTCATCTAAAGGAGGAGACTGCCGCGAATTCCCTTAGGGCTCGAGAATGGGCTGAAGGTGAGATTGCTCGAATGAGAGATGATTATGGGGCTAATTCTTGGCGTGTTACTGAATCGTCCGAGACGAGGGCTCGTCGTGCTTACAGGGTGGGCAAGAGGGAGGTTGTTGAGGTTATGAACACTTGTCGCGAGCACTTTGCGGCCGATGTCGAGGATGCTAAGAGGGTACAACAGGCCGTGGGTGACTATCGAGAGTGCAACGGAACAGTTGGTGGCTTGATCCTCACACAACAGGAGGAATACTCGTTCGAGGTCGAATACAAAAAACAGCAGGCACGAGTGGACAAGAGGAAGAACAAGAAGTCTGAGCTCCTTGATATTCAAAGGAGGAAGTTGTCGCAGTAGAATCCTATCGTTGTTTCGCCGGATTCGGTCGAAGTTGGACCGGAGATCCCTGATGAGGAGGGCGAGGTCGACCAACCAGGAGCTGATTCGACCGTTGGCCACAGCTCGTTGTTTCTGTATTCTGACGAGTGAAGACTTGTTGCATGTAGTGGTTTATGTATTGTTGTTATGCTTGTATCGGGACTGACTGTTTGTGGCTTTGAATCCCTTGACGCTGGGCGGTATGTATTTGAACTTATGTTTTTTATGAATGAAGATGAGCTAGTTTATTTGCTAA
>JABAYD010018750.1:0-13670 GCA_014822095.1 Diplotaxis tenuifolia
CTACGACGTTCAGGAAGCTTATCCATCAGATTGGAATGCAGAGACTGAAAGACCTTCAGTAATGCATTCATCAGGGGGAGTTACATGTGTTGTACTCTTTTTCCTGTCCTGAATTCCCCTTTTACCACATTGGGTTTTGGGTTTACCAGGAGAGGTTTTAATGAGGCAACATCCAAAACATGTAACAAGCTCTGAACTAGACATGTCAACGATCCAGTGAGAATTCAGCTGACCCATTCACCAAATCATTACATACCTCGACGTTCAGGACGCTCATCCACTAGATAGGAATGCGTAAACTGAAAGACCTTCAATGATGCATTCATCAGGGGGATTTACATGTGTTGTACTCTTTTTCCTGTCATGGCTTCCCTTTTTACCACATTGGATTTTGGGTTTTCCAAGAGAGGTTTTAATGAGGCAACATTCAAAGCATGGAACAATCCTTGAATCAGACATGTCAATCAGGGGGAGTGTTAGGATAAATATTATGTTGACTTGTCATTATCTCTTTATTTAGTTGTTATCATTATTGATAAGTCTATCCTATTCTTTGTGACGGTTTATGTTTATGTACAAATATAACATATATATGAATGAGAAAAACACATTTTCCATAACAGTTTTTACATTTTTACGCTTTTTTTGTTTTGTTTTCAATTTAATAAATAAAATAAACAGTATTTCTATCGTAAGTGAAAAGTTCTTGTAAGAACATATGTAATATATTTCTATTTATTCAATCAACTAAAGTGTCAAGAACCTGAAAATAAGGAAGCAATCGCCCCTAGATACAGAGGCCCAAGGCTCATACAAAGTTGTGAGATCCAAACCCCTCTTCGAATACTGTATATCTTATTTAGGAAAAGCCCAACGGGTCACTAAGCGGGTCGAATATATCCAGACTAAAATCTGGGCCAGTCGGTGAAACGTGAATCACATTCTCGTCAATGCGAAGTGATGATGATTCAATGAACAACACGACTTGACGTTGGAGGAGGATACCATTTTATCTCCCCTCGCTCTCTCTTTCTTGAAACCCTCTGCGACAAATGGCGACTTCCGATTCGAGCTCTTCTCCTTCATCTTCCGGCACCGATTTCGCCGATCCGAACCCTAGCACCGATCCCGATACGAGTTCCGATCGTGTTCAAAGTCTGTTGGAGTCATTGAATCTGTCTCAGCCGAGCGACGTCTCCGATGGAAGCCACACCGATTTCACCGCCGATGATGAGGACAACGACGCTGCGGCGGAGGAGGAGGTTGTACCTGCCAACGGTTTGGCGGGAACTAGCGGAGAAGAGGAAGTAGAGGCGTCTTCGAGGGCGGAGCATCCGGTGGAAATGGAGGCGGGGGAGGAGCCGCGGAGTCCGACGAGCAGCGGTTACGATGGGGAGAGAGGGAGTAGCGGCGGAGCTACGTCTACTTACAAAGCTGACAATGCTAGCGAGTGTGAGATTCGGGAAGCTAATGTGGATGGTGGTGACACCGCCGAGCAGCATGAAGCCGCGTGGTTGCCTGGAAAACGCCACGTGGACGAGGTGAGTCCGTAATGTCAGATTCATGGAATGATTGTGAATCAATAGTTTTTTTTTTTTAATTGAAAGCTTCTTGCATTAATTAGTTGATTTGGGTTTCTACTTGGTAGGGAGTTCGTTAGTAATGTTGTTGAAGTAGTATTAATGATTAACACTGATGGAGATGTTTAGTGAATGATACGGACTTGGAACTCTGATAACAAACTTATAATATGAAACGCAGGACGATGCTTCTATCTCATGGAGAAAGAGGAAGAAACATTTCTTCATATTGAGTAACTCTGGCAAACCCATATATTCCAGGTTTTTGCTTCATTTCTTTCTTCATATAATTGAATTCACCAGCTAGCTAGAGAATTATTGTATTTTTTCAAATCTTTTAACTGTATTACTCTTCTTGCATTTTGTATATCTTTCAGATATGGAGATGAACATAAGCTTGCTGGATTTTCAGCTACTCTTCAAGCTATTATTTCTTTTGTTGAGAATGGGTAACAATGCTCTTGCTTTTGTCTATTGTTTGCTTCCTTTGATATGGTTATTTTGTCTTTAAGGTTTCATGCCTAACCTATTGTTTCTTCAGTGGCGACCGTGTCAATTTAGTTAAGGCTGGAAAACACCAGGTATTCAAAATTCTTTTCCCAATCAATTCTGTAGGTAGGCAGTACTGTCTATATTAGCTTACTCATCAGATACAGTAATGACCTGTAGGATTGAATGGGTATATGGAAATAAGTGGAATTTTTTCCTTGTAATTTATTTACTTTTTTGCCTGAATGAGTGGAATGCTCATCCCATTCCATTCAACATAAATGGTTTGATCTGAACAATTTTTTTTGAGGTGTTTCATTCAACTAGACATCGATTTGCCCTCTTATTAGAAGCGTTTTGCAAACCATTTACGTTATCATTATTGAGAGTAAGTCATGTGTATGGTCAAATTCAGGTTGTCTTTCTGGTGAAAGGGCCAGTATACCTGGTCTGCATCAGCTGTACAGATGAAACATATGAATATTTAAGGGTGCAGTTGGATCTTCTTTATGGTCAGGTAATATCTGATTGTTGCTTTGTTTCCTTTGTTTTAAACTTTATGAAGCGGTTTGAAACTTTGAATAATAAAAATGTAATGTTACTGATGCAGATGATACTAATTTTAACAAAGTCAATAGACAGATGTTTTGAGAAGAATGCAAAATTCGACATGGCACCCTTGCTTGGAGGGACAGAAACTGTCTTCTCATCTCTTGTCCATTCATTTAGCTGGTTTGTCTCTTAGTTATAAGTCAAACTTCTTTCAGTTATCAAATTATATAGCACGATGTCTATGTTAACTGTTAAGCATACAAGCCTCTAAGATCTATTAGCAGGCTGGGGTCTGTTTATTGTCCTTTCCAAATCTATAAAACTATCTGCCAAGTGCGGATAAGCTTTAGGTAGAAAAAGTTCTAACGATCTTCGAGATGTTTTTTTTTTTCAATTTTAGGAATCCAGCTACTTTTCTTCATGCCTACACTTGCCTTCCCCTTCCGTATGCGTTAAGGCAAGCTACAGGGACAATATTGCAAGATGTTTGCGCCTCTGGTGTCTTGTTTTCACTGCTAATGTGCAGACACATGGTAGAAGCCGTTGTCCAAAAGATCAAAGTTTTTGAGCCTGGAAGTCCATCTAGTTGATGGCTCTATGTTTACTTGCAGGTTATCAGTCTTGCTGGTGCACAGAAAGCGTCTCTCCATCCCGATGACTTGATGCTACTCTCAAACTTCGTAATGTCATCAGAATCATTCAGGCAAGTGCTAAATGTTTTGTCCATGAGCCTACAGTGAACCAAACATTTGTTTGTGTCATTTCATCTCACTACTTCTTTTCTGCTAACAGGACATCAGAATCTTTCTCACCAATCTGCCTACCAAGATACAACCCTCAGGCCTTTTTGCATGCCTATGTCCACTTCTTCGATGTGAGTTACAATTTAATACTTATAATTTGTAAAGAGCTTCGTAAACTCATAGACAGTTGTGATATATAAACTTACAACATCGGGGATGTAGGATGATACATATGTAATTTTGCTTACTACACGTTCAGATGCCTTCCATCATCTCAAAGATTGCAGGTACGAATCTCTTTCACGCTTGAATATATTTGTGGCCCTAAGCTAGTATTAACGTCCACAAACTTGTATGTGTTAGGATTCGCATTGAGGCTGTTCTTCTTAAGTCGAATATTCTAAGCACGGTTCAAAGATCAATCGCGGAAGGTGGACTGCGGGTTGAGGATTTGCCAATAAACCACCTGCTTCGACAGAAACCGTCATCTACTTCTAATCAAAGACACGATACAGATGTATCAGTGGGAACAGGAGGCCCCTTTGGACTTTGGCATTTCATTTACCGCAGCATATACTTGGATCAGTACGTTTCATCTGAGTTCTCACCTCCAGTAACCAGCCACAGACAACAGAAGAGGTAAAGTCATGTTACTCCATGGGATTATAAAATATTTGGAACGGAGAAGTTTACTGATGTGGTTATGTCGCAGTCTATATCGAGCATACCAGAAACTCTATGCTTCAATGCATGAGAAGGGATTGGGACCCCACAAAACTCAATATAGACGAGATGAAAACTACAGTAAGTATGAATTTCAACAAAAATACGAAAAAGAATATTTTTGCTGCGAACTGACAAAAAGTCATTTGTGATAATTTCCAGCTCTTCTGTGTTGGGTCACACCAGATTTTGAACTCTATGCAGCATTTGACCCACTTGCAGAAAAGGTGAGATAGTTTTTTAAGCTTGAAAACTTATATTGAATCAAAATGCTAAAAGCCATGTGAAACTTGCAAAATAGGATCGTTATTATATGCATCATGGAAAAAACACAAGGCTTTGTTTTCTGATGATAAATTTGATGTGGTAGGCCATGGCGATAAAGATATGCAATCTTGTATGTCAGAGGGTAAAAGATGTGGAGAATGAAGTGTTCTTGCAAGGAGCTAGCCCTTTCTCTTGGTGATATATTACTTCTTTACTCTTTTAATAGATATGTACCTCTGGTCTTTCTACTATTTTGACACTTTTATTTACTAAATCTTGTATCAACATATGCAATCAGTCTTTGTTTCTTAAATAAGTATAAGTCAATAATTTAAGTTTATTGGTGTGTTGTACCCTATTACCTTTTGAGAAAGCTATTTCTTGTTTAATGCTTCTCTTCTTTTGTGACTGAGAGCTTTTTATTGTTGTTTGTTAATCAGTTTGAATAGTCAGATTTTGATAATTATAAAGACATCGCAATTAGTTTTTTTAAAAGCTTTTTCAGGTTTTGATAGAACGATGGAGACTGGAGTTGGTAGTGAAGAGTGTGGGTTGTTATGTTGTGTGATTTCACATTTGAATGCCTATCAGTTTATTTATATTATCTTCTCTAGTATATATATTCTGTCCTCAGGTTACAAAATAATAAAACTTTTATTTCCCTTTTTTAGTGACAAATATTACCAATTTCTCTCTCAACTTTCTAGAGAACCAAGGGTTATTGATTGTTTGGCAAACGCTGGTTTATTATCATCACTGAACAAGTTTTTAAATTTGATTTTGTTTGATAGATACAATGCTATATGTGGCACTAACTCTTAAAGGAATCCAAGAAATCGAGATAAATGCGCTTAGGATAATTTGAATTTGTTTTATCTTCTCTAGACATTACGGATGAAGGATGGCTAGTACAGTGTTTCTAATTAAATGCTCTGCTTAAATGCACATGTTTTTAGTTACCATTCCAAGGTAAACATATAGTTACACTTCAATCACGAACATTAAAAATGATATAGTTAATAACATGGTTTATGACCAAGGTAACACATTAAGTACGAAGGAAGTAGTATGATTAATTCGTCATTAAATAGGTGACGAAGGGGGAGTATTCCATTTTTTCAAGATTCATTCCTCTGATTTTTTCTTATAGTCTCTTTATGTTCTTAAATCGTAGGGGTTCTCACTGGAACTAATTTGACTCTCTCTCTTATTAAATTTACCATATGTCTCTAGAAAGACAAAGTTTATCAAAACGAAATAACAAACATTTTATCTTCATGGCGATCATGTTTACAAAATTACAAGTTATCATATTGTTGGCAGATTTTCGAAATAGGTTTACTCTATGATGTGAGATTAATTGTTTATGAGAGCTCATTTTCTTGCTAGACTCTATTGTAAGTCGATATAGCTATATAGGTGACTCAGCGCAATATGTATATTTGACCTTGATTATATTCATGGGTTTTCTGTTCTAATAAGTTTTTTGGGGTAAAATGTTAAGTATCGTTGTTAGAAGATGTCTATAAACTACTAACACGATCATGATTGCTTTTTAGATAATCACCTATCGCAATCTTATGTCTTCGTTCATGATGAGATGGTAACTTAGAGGAAATGTCTTATGTCTCTAGCTTCATTTAGTTTTTTGTCAACTATAATATTTGTTAATAAGTTTTCATACCGAAGCCACGAAGAACACGACATTATCATTGTTTTATCCTCTTCCTCAAATTTTCCACTCATATGTTCCAAATCACAAATGATTTGATTAAACATGTAATATGTATAAGACCAAGATCTATGCTTTCATGCATCTTAGTCCTTATAACAATAATAACATATTTTTTAGATATAATTTGCTAGATTAAATTCTAACGCATACATTACAAATTTTTCAATGACATGCACAAATATTGAAATGGTACATATTTTCTCTTAAGAAAAATAAATTTTCCTACAGTTTTTTACATGTGAAATTAATTACATGATTGTAATCTTTTAAGATACAAAATGAATCCTTCAAACAGAAAAAAAAAAGAATCCTTCAAACAGCTTGGAAAATTTTAATAAGTTTCTCAATTTTCTATGCAGAAATGATTTTTTTTTAAATAACAGTATTACACTATATGTAATTTTCAAAAAAAAAAAGAAAGTATTACACTATATGTAAGTATTAGACTATATAAAAAGAAGAAAAAAATTAAGAGAAATATGAAGGCGACGGTTAAACGAAACTCGATAAAATTCAGAATTCAATTAAATTTCACTATTTCTTGGCTTTATAATCTTGTGAGTTGATATAACTCATTTATTTTTGATTTTCATGATTAAAAAGGTAAGTTGTGCATTGCACGGCAGTAAAAATAAAACAAATATAGACCAGTAAGTAGAATCAGTCAAACTTCATCAACTTTAGGATATTAAATGAAAAATAATACAAATTTAAAAGTTGATGTTGGCCACTAAGCTTAACTATGATTATGAATCCCACCTTTATTACTGCAAAACACTTGAACTGCTCATTTACGAGACTGCCCCTTATCTCTCTATAATCGATTAGGCTTTTGGGTAATTTCACGGGCTTGTTATTTGTTTCACCATTGACTTGTGCGGACATATTTCAAAACTAGATCAAAATCTAACATTATTCTTTAGAGGTGTGTGAACGTATTAATTCAATATACGAGAAAAATAAACACGCAATACTTCTTAGGTTTGAAGCTGTTTATGTTATTAAAAATTGTCGGCAGATCTTACAATGAAATAAATTGCCAAAGACACTAAACGAGTCAAAATGTTTTTGGCAACAAATTTTATTAAGTTATAATAAATCTAACCACAATAAGCACAACTGAAAGAGAATTGATTTTCTTTTAATTTGTTTTTGTATAAAAAATACTACAGTGGTCATACATTAATATGGTGGGCAAATAAAACTTTGAAAAAATCACTTTGAGTTGTCGTAAAAGCAAAATAATAATAATAATAAAGAAAATCAGTTATTATTTTTTATATCTATATCTATATTATTATCTTAGAAGTGAATTTGTTAATTTGTCATATTTTCTTTAATTTTAAATTTAATCATATTTTATGCTCAATTATTTATCTTAATAGTAAATAATTTTAGTGATTTACATGATCATTTATCATTATCTTTAGAATAGTAAAAAGATTTTAACGTTAATATTATAGTTAAATTTATATCATATTTACTGTAGTAATATTAAAATATTTATCTATGTTTATATTATATTTATTTTAGTAATATTAACCATACTCCATTTTAAATAAATATATATATATATATATATTTATATCACAAAGATAGAATGGATCATCTATCCTTTAAGATAAATTCTTAGGATAATTTTTTTTTTGTCAGTCGACTATTTAAACTAGATTAAGTGAAATTTTTAGGATAATCAAAATCACTTGTTGTGATAATTTTTTGAAAAAATTGCCATAGAATTAAAAAAAATATTTATACTATTATTTACGAAGTGAATTTTTCGTTTACATGCTAAAAATTAAACCATTTAATTTTTTTATTACTTTTAATAAATAATTAAATTAGATTCTTAATGTATAATTACTCTAAACTAAAATGAATTTCATTAATTTCATAATCAACATGTTTAAAAAAATTCTATATTATTATCCAGAAATATTTACATCATAATATTTTTTAAAAAATAAATAAATAAATAAATAATATATATATATATATATTTATATCCATTTATATAGTTTTGTGTATATTTGAATGTTTTCAATTTTATTTTATGTTATAATTTTAAAATAAATAACTTTGTCATATGTACGAAGTTTACTATTTGATTAATTATTAACTATTTAAAATTATGAATAATGTATTTAAGATTTTTTAACTAATAATATATTTATTTACAAAATTATCAAACATGTTAGTGCGAGTACAAAAAACTAGTATTTCAGTATTTTATATATTGACAAAAAAATTGCATAAATAGTGATAGAAATTTTGTACATGTGAGAAAAGTCATCAAAATTATTTCAATATTTGGCAAACTTTATTAAACCGAACTAATCAGTTTATTTTAATCTACAGATTATTGTTTTTTGGTTTATAAAACTTAGGATTCTGTAGAAGTCCAACCTAACAACAAATCTAAAACATCTGATTGGTGGGGATCTAAGGTTCGTATATTAAGGTAACATGCTTTTTAAAGTAATATACAGCCCCAAATCTGAGATACATACAATTTGTATAAGAAAATATAAACTTAGAAAAATAGAAAGAAAATAGAAAAGAAAATAATAGTATATCATTCACATCCATGCAGGCTAACGTTCAGTTGACTAGCAACAAAATAAAGCAGATAATAAATTCTCCATTAATTACAGATTCATTTAAAACAAAAACCCCACTCACATCTCTCTCTCTTCTTCTCCCTTCCCCCTTCGCTCTCTCTCTACTCCCTCTGGAAAAACCCTAATTTTTCCTCTAATTTCGCCTTCCTCAACCCCCATTCCGGCCATTAACCTCTTCATTCACATACCAAGCACAAACCCACTTTAGGGTTTTCATTAATTGGAAGAAGAACAGCCCGAATCATGGAAACGAAACCCTAAAAGACCAACCTTTGGTCGGAGTTCTCTCTTTGTTTGTTTCTTCAATTCTTGGTTCAAAATGTACAAGAATCAGCTACAGGAGCTTGCTCAAAGGAGCTGCTTCAATCTCCCTTCGTACACTTGTTTAAGAGAAGGCCCAGACCACGCGCCGCGATTCAAGGCCACCGTTAACTTTAACGGCGAGATCTTCGAGAGTCCTCAGTACTGCTCTACTCTCCGTCAAGCTGAGCACTCTGCTGCTGAAGTTGCTCTCGGTGCCCTCTCTAACCGTGGCCCTTCTCACTCTTTAGCCGCTAGGATCTTGGTTAGTCTTCTCTCTGCTTCACTCTCTCTCTCTTCCACTTAGGGCTTTGGGCTGTGGATTTTTGGTTTTGTGAATTTGCATGTGAGTGATGGGTTTGGTTAGGTTAGGTTATTAGGGATCTGGGTTTTCACTAGAACATCTAAAGTTTGAATCTTGTTCGTGCCCATTGATGTGTTTGATTGATTTGATGTATTGTTCAGATTCTGTTTAATGTGTATGGCTGATCATACTTGTAATGGCTTTGATCCTGTAGGATGAAACGGGTGTGTACAAGAATCTATTGCAAGAAATAGCTCAGAGAGTGGGAGCTCCACTACCTCGGTACACAACATTCAGGTCTGGTCTTGGACACCAACCTGTGTTCACTGGCACTGTAGAGCTAGCTGGTATCACATTCACAGGGGATCCAGCTAAGAACAAGAAGCAAGCAGAGAAGAATGCTGCTATGGCTGCTTGGTCTTCCCTTAAACAATGTGAGTCCTTCATCTTATCTCTGCATGGTTTAACTTGGTATACTAATGGTTATGTTCTTGTTTGGAAACAGTGGCGAAAGAAACTTCAAGCACAATGCCTGAGACTGAGAACATTGACGAACTAGAGCAGGTGATTATAGCAAGAGCCTTGATAAACTACCGTATCAAGGAAAATATCGGCACGGGGAGTTCCTCGAGTGCTCCTGTTCCATTTGCAAAGAAGTTTTTCATGCAAAGCCCTAGACCAACAAGTCCACAGTCTTCTCGTGCAACCACATCGAGAATCTTACCTTTCATTTGCCCGCAACCTTCTTCTAGAAGCAGATCAGTGTCAGCAGCTTCCGTTGAAAGAGCCATAGCATCTGCTTTGGAGAACCGTAACTACCGACCTCAGCAGAGATTTGCAACTCCAGGAACAGCAGGAGCTACTCCTCCTCCTTATGTTCCGATGAGGCATTTAAGATCGCCGTGCCACCGTGGTATGGCTCCACCGGTCACGATAAGAACCTCTGTACCGGTCTTCTCTGCACCTCCAAGGCCTCCACCACCTTCTGTGAACATTCAGCAGCAGCAGCAGCAGCTACCTTCTTCTGTGTATGTCCCATCTATGATGCGTGCTGCTGCACCGGTGAGAATCGCACCACCTGTCACGATCAGAACGGCTGTGCCTGTTTTTGCTTCTGCGCCGCAGGTTAGAAAGGAAGAGCCTTTGCCTGTTAGAAAAGTGAACATCCAAAACCCTGCCAAGTCCATCATTGAAGTGGCTGAAACCCCGGTCCAAGAAAAAGAGGAAAAGACAACTGTTGTCTTACCTGATAGTCTTGAAGTTGAAGAAGAAGGAAGTGGAAAGGAGACAGAGAGTGCAGCAGTGAAGGATGTGAAAGGAGAACCGGAAACAACAGCAAGAGAGCGGCTGGAGAATCTCAAACTCTGGTAGTAAATTTCAAGATTGTAACTTAAAGTAATGAGAAGGGATTTGTATTATATTGTTGGGAGTTTTGAGGAGGGTATGTGGCTTGCGTCGGTCTTTGGATTCTAGATTTGTATCTGTTTCACTTCCTTATTCAGTCTGTTTGTATCCTCTCTTATTTTTTGTTGCTTTCACTTTCATATATCTTGTCGTTACAAGTTTACAACTCTGACAGGTAGTTCAATCTGCAATACTTCAACCATTTGCATAGTAAGTTTGAATCCATTTGCTCTTCAAAGCTACAAGAACTGAATTGGTTTTCAATCATAGATCCAAAGCCGACCAATCTTTGACAGTGTTACAACTACAACATGAACAAGGTCGGTCTACAAAACACTTCCCAGTTTCCAGGCACTGGGTCTTGAAGAAAGTTTAAATACAAACCCAAATAAGGAAGAAGAAAAAACCAGTCACTATATAGACAGGGTGGAAACGAATCTCATGGAGCAGAGCATCTTCAGTCTTGTCTTTTTTATTTTTCAACGGCGGGATGAAGCGAGAGACCAGAAGTTGAAGAGAAAAGAAGGGAGAGCAGCAAACCAGCTTATGAAGGCTAATGCCGTTGATGTTTCAAACTGAACACAATGGTTTGCCGCGCAGCTATTCAGATCGTTGTCTATCAGAACCGTTATTCCTGCTGATGCACAAGCTGCTGCAAAAGTTAGCGTTGATGTCACCTGCAAAAAGAAATGGCTTGTTCATCCATCTTTACTCATACAAATTTTGAGAGGCTTAATAAGAGTGTGGTTTAACTCTCTCACCCCATCACCAACTGCAAACAAGCTCACGAGTCGACGGTTCTGTAGGGAACGTTTGACCAAAAGGGCATAGACATCAACCGCGGCTAGTGAAAGACTCCACAAGCTCTGCAAGCCAGTGGCTGCAACTAAGTAACTGATGAAACAAAAAAAAAAACAGTTAACTAACTTTAGAAATCATCTAACATTCACAAAATTTGCTGTACTCATATGAACCATACAAATGCTAGTAACTCAATAAATTACCCATAACGTGAACTGGATTCAACTATCACATTATGTCCAACGCTTAACGCTAGTACAAACATTTGACTCTCGAGAAAATGCAGCAAAGAACCATTATGAAAGCAAAACTGACTTAAGTAATCACCAACAGACACCACAATGCAAAACATAATTTATAGCAGTGAGCAAATGAAAAATAATAAGACTCCTAACAACCTTTAACTTCACAAAGACAGCTCATTTAGTTTATAGATCTTTATAACCAGTGATATAAACAGAAGAAAAAGTCAGTAAAAAGGTTAGGGACACAAATAAATAAATAAACAGTTTACGGGCAATTTTGAGGGATTATAGACAATTTAGTTTTTTTTTGTTAAAATGTTTTTAACAGTTTGGGAACCTATGGTTTATGTAAATGAATTATTACAAACTTGGGGACCAAAGTTAAATGTTTCACTTGGCTAACCAGCCAAATCGTTGAGAGAGACAGGTTGTTATCACATTCGAATAGGATATGTTCTGACTTTCACCACACAGAAACAAAACAGCAGAAGCAGTTTATGTCAAAATTATTTACCAGAAGGCGGTGACGGAAGGGAAGTCAGTGGTGGAGGCCATGACGGAGAGAGAAGCAGCAGCGAAGAAGAACTGGAAGAAACGGAGGGAGAGGCCGAGTAAGGTAGCAGGCATGCCTTGTATATCTTCCATCCTCACACGTGGCGCTTGTTCTGCTTGTGTACCTGCTGGAGCTGGAGGAGGTGCTTCCACCGGGTGAACCGATGCATGGCTCACACTCATCTGCCCACCACTAGCTAGAGCTTATGTTACGATTTGCGACGAGAAAAGGTATTAACTTTTTCAACTAAGGCAGAGGGAAATAACTAACGAGATCCAATTAAAGAGCAACCAGTACATTTTACCTGAGAACGAGAGAGAATCGAATTAAGCAGAGAGGAAGAAATCCATGGAGGTTTGGGGGAGTGGAAACCCTAAGTTGACTCGAGGAAGAAGAAGAGGAGATGGTCACTGGTGGCAAAGTAAAAGTTTATTATGACAGAGTGACTTTTTTCTCTCTCTCTCTTGTTCTACTGTTTTGAACCCAACCGAATATACCGAACCGGACTAAACCACACTTTTCGGTCTTTAGCTTATGTTCAGTTACAAAATTCTTCAGAATCCATTGATACATGTTACTCCTCCTCTTTCGTATTAAGCGTCATTTTAACATTTTCTTTGTTGCAAAAAATGTCATTTTAAAATTCTAATGTAATTTTCAGCTCAATATTAATTACAAATTCATTAATCTTATAAATAATTTCATTTATCTCAAATATTATTGGTTGAACATGTGTCATTGATAAAACTTAAATGCATTTTAATCATTTTCTTAATCTGTGTTTAAAATATCAATGTGACATTCTTTATAAAACGGAGACAGTATCATACTCTATTAAAAGGCCTTAATAAACCCCTCTTAGTCTGTCCAGCTCAGCGTTTATATTCGACCTATGATATGGTTCCAATCATCCACGTCAGATTTGGTTCATATCCGCTTCGGTTAATTTTTTTCCAGACGCAATCCGGTTTGGTTTGGTCCGAATTTCTAATTTCTAATATGATGTTCGGTTAATTTCAGCGGCGGAGAAAGCTCTTACCTTTCGACTTCATGTTCTTCCTTTACTTCTCTTCTGTTTCTCTGATTAATTCGCCACTTTCTTTTTAATCAGTCATTTGCTTCAACTTATTCACAATCAGAAAACCCTAAAAATTGTCTCTCTCACGGTTAATCTTTTTTCTTTGTTTTGTTCTTGGATGATTCCTCTTCTCAGTCTTTGGTTGTCAAGGTAAAGATTTCTTTTTAGATTCATTTGTTTGCATCATGTGAATCTGTTCCTTCATTTGGATTGTTTCTGAATCTCAGCAACCAATTGAGAAAGACGCGAGTATCAGGCTGAAGCAGTTGCAGTAC
>JABAYD010018754.1:0-11211 GCA_014822095.1 Diplotaxis tenuifolia
CCTTGTATATATATGATGAGTTATGAACGAGAATAATTAAACCTTCCACAACAGTAAGTAGATTTTTTTGGATGATTCTCTTTTAATAGTATAGACTAGATTTTGATCGACGTTTCAAAAACGCGGGTCTCTCTTTGAATTATAAACGAAGTTTGTGAATTATATTTAGGAATTGATGTACATTGTTATGTTACACAGTCATTATATAGAAGAAGGCCACATGTTTAAAATTATATAATGTATGAATTATTTTTATATAAGATTTTGTATGTTTTTTATATAATTTTTTTTATGCTTGGACATTTTACGAATAACCAAACCAAAACCGACCCAAAAATATTGATGTGATTTGGGTCTTAGTCTAGGGCAAAGTACATATTTGACTTTTTCTTCGACCCGCTTCGGTCTTTGTTCGATTTTGGGTCCTACCAATCAAGTATCCAAAGTACCTGAAATTTTTGTGTATATTAGGTACATTTGGGTAATTCAATTTTTTGTGGGGACAAAGGTATTTCAGATATGTATTAGATATTTTAATGTGTTTTCAGTATTATGAATACTTTTTAAAATTTTTGGATCCAGGTTGCCGATTATAGTTTTGGGTTTTGGGTAAAATTTCAAATTAAAAAAAAATGTTTTGGGTATTAGATTTAGGAAATGTTTTTTGATATTTTTGATTCATCA
The DNA here is from genome assembly GCA_014822095.1 of Diplotaxis tenuifolia. Lineage (NCBI taxonomy): Eukaryota > Viridiplantae > Streptophyta > Magnoliopsida > Brassicales > Brassicaceae > Diplotaxis > Diplotaxis tenuifolia. The sequence continues at coordinate 685 of JABAYD010018754.1, forward strand.
GGTCAGATAAATGGTAAAATCTTGGGTATTTTGGGAATTTAAATATTTTCAGATATTTGTTAGTATTTTTGGGTATTTTTGCGTTTCAGTATTTTTGGGTACATTGAGTTTTTTTCGAATCCTACAAATTACAAACCAATTCAGACCCATCACAAACCCAAAAATCCTAGGGTTTTTTATATTATTTTAATTGTTAATCGGACCCTAAAGGAATAGACCCGAAACCAAATCATAAAATTTAAATACCTAATTATGTCCAAATATTTAGGATCTGGAAAACTTAAACCTGAAAGGAAGCGATCTGTATCCGACCAGAAGACTCGATGTCCAGACATAGTCTCTCACATTATATTTTGAATGCATTTTATAAGAGTTACATTTATTGAGCTCGTGAGACTTGAGATTTATTAGGTAGATTTTTTCTAATTTAATAGTATAGGTTTGTAAAGTGTTTTAATAGTTTTTAAGCTTATATTTTAAGCACTTGTATAAATATATAATTTAACTTGAAATATATAATTTTTCTTTTTTACATATAGTTTGCTAAAGTGTGTGAAATTTGATTTTGTAAATATTTGGAACTATCTAATGTAAGATGACATAGTTTTATATGATGTATGATATCAGCTAACTTTTAAATGAATTTTGAAATTTATCAAAATTAATAAACTTAGTAAATTTAAATAGCATATCTACAATATATTTCTTTTTGTGTAAAATATTTTGTAAAATTATATGATATATTTGTTTTTTTGGAAGAATAAGGTGAAAATATAAGAATATTCAATTTTTGATTTGCTTTAAATTTAGTTGCCTTTAAAATAAGGTGGCTCAAACAAATGATATAGTTTTGATATAGTGTTTTCGTAAACAAAATTATTTTGCAAAAATAATAAGAGTATTGTAAGGTATTGTTCGAGAAATATAAGGTAAATTATATAATTATGATGTTTTTATTACAGATGTATCATAAATAATAGGACTGACTAAACTACAAAAACTGATGTGTATAACATGTTGCCTTTTATTGTTACTGAAATATATAGAATAAGACCATAAAAATATAATGAAAGGGGGACAACAACATTATTTAAATAGATTTTTCTGAATGATCGTCTTTTCTATGGATTTTGTTTCGATTTATGGTGGTCTAACATGTATTTGGGTTTCATTCGGTGGTTGATAGCTAATTCTCGGGATCTTTGGATTCTGGTTTCGAAATATGGTGATCCTCCGTGATGGTATACTATCAACAAAGTATACCATTCATCGTATTTGGATAGGGATTCCAAAAGGAACAATGAGGATTACATAATGATTTGGAAGATTGGAATATTTTCGGAAAGAGACATATGAAGAAAACTTATTTGCAGGAGGATATTTGGAATCAAGAGAAAATTAGTAGAATCGGTCAATTAAAGTGTCGTTTACATTGAAAATCTGATGGAATCAAGCTTTGAAGGCTAAAATATGGTGATCCTCGGTGATGTATGCTGTTACGATCTCTGCATTTCTTGGTTTTCATCCGAGCAACCTTTGAAGGCTAAAACTGTGAAGAAGTTTCAGACGCTTGTCGCAACCGCGGCGATCAGTAATAGAAACAGGGCCCACATCTAAGGTTTTTTCTACTTCATCTGTTTAGTTATTTTATGGCTGTGTTGCTTGTTGCTTTGCTGGTGGTGTCAGTTTTTATGTTCTTGAGTTCGAAATGCTATTTATAGCCCCTGGGAATAATAAGTACAGTATGTTCTTTTATGTCTGCTTCTGTTTGCAATATGGTTTCTTTAACAATATGTTGATAGAAAACAGCTGGATAATTCAGTAGTATAGTCTTTATCTATTTGTACATTTTGGTTTTAGATAAGAGTATTGGTTTTGTTAGGTGTAGAGCCGGAGGGATATAGAGATGGTGTGATACTTTCTCTGAAAAAAGGGGAGGGACTTGAACTGTTATTTCTTTAAAGGTGAGCTAAGTTTGGTATGGAGGGGATGAACGATGGTTTTAAAAGAAAACCCGTATTTTAATCCGCGAGTTTTATTTTTATTTTTATATACATACATATATATATTTATTTTATATCATTATTGATTGTGGGAATTTTATTTTTATTTTTATTTACATATATATATATTTATTTTATATCATTAGTGATGTTATTTATATATTCAAATGTTTATATACCTATTACAAACACAATAATTTTATACCTTGCAAGTTAATATCAATTGTTTCGATAGTTTTTTTTACTATGTATTTATCTTTTTGGATTTGTATTTGATTATTACTATTAATATTAATTTATGCATGAAAAACCTATTTTGAAAAAATGTATATTTACTATATACTAAATTATAATATGAGTTTCAAAGTTAGATTATCGTTTTGCAAATTTTTATGCTTATTTAGATAATTTGTTATTCATGTTAATTTTATACATGTATTATCTAGTTACTAACACTAACCCGTTCTACCAACATATTATATATTTTTAACATTAATATTCTCTATTTATGAAAATAAAATAAAATTAATTTATAAATTTAATCTAATTTTATACCATTTACTTCAATATAATATTTTTATTTAACATGATAGATTATGATTATAAAATAGATAAATAGAAATTTATTTTGAATTTTATAAGAGGTAACTGAATGGATATTAATGCAAAATTATATTTTATTACTAACTTTGAATTATTAAAATATTTATATAATGTTTAAAAGTTAAGATCTTGTTAAAATATTTTCAACAGATTTGTTAAAAATAATATATATATATATATATATATATATTTATATTTAGCATAAAAAGATATCAAAAGATATTATGATAAAAGTAGTTATAAAAAATAAATTACATTTAATAAAAGTATTAGTAATGGTCCAACTAAAACAATCACACATAAAATGAGTCATGATTTCTCTTTTAATATAATAGATATGTTCATATAAATTAGTACTCCGATAAATTATCCCTTTCATGTATCTGGTTACTATTATTTGATTGAGGTGATTAAATGGATATTTGATGTATGTAGGTTTATGTGTTTTCGCAGTTAGGGGCGTACCTAGAAAATCATTTAGCATGTGGCACATATATGTATATTTTTATTAAAATATTAAATATAAATTATTTTGTTACACTGTATATATTTTTAAATTACATTAAGCACTAAAAATTTATATTTTATAATTTTCATAAAAAATATTATATAAAAAGAGAAAAAAACTACTTCTAATTTTAAATCTTTCATTTTAAATAATACTATAAAATTACACATAGCTCATAATATTTGTGTTACTTATTCATTTTAGTTTTTATTATAAGCTAAGTACTGAAATTAATAAAAATAACTGTCAGAGTGAAACTCTATTAAAATATATTATTCTTGTTTTAGAAAAGTAATATTCGTGAGAGGAAGAAAAGAAAACAATTGTAAAAAAAGAAAAAATAATGTTAGGTAATAAAATAAATGAAAAAGAAAAGGTGATTAAAAGTATAGAAACAAATTAAATCATAATAAAAAATTATAAAAGATAGAAATAATTTTTATAATTTTAATTCTTTCATTTTAAGTAACATTATAAAATTATATATAGCACAAAATATTTTTATTATAGAAGAATTTATTCATTTTAATTTAAGTACGGGAAATTAATAAAAATAACTATTTAGAGTGGTATTTAAATAAATTATATTTTTATTTTGGAAAAAAATAATATTAGAGAAAAGAAAAAAAAGGAAAACACGAAAATAACAATTGTAGGTGGTAAAAAAAAAATTCCCCCTCAATGCATTTTAGTCAATTTACATGGTCCGGGTCGGGTCCAAGACCCGCGGGTCCTCTACAACAAAACCTGATAGGGTAATTTGATCGGGCCGGTTCCTACCCGGATCCGGTGTTTTCGAGTCGGTTTCGGGTCCGGGTAAAATGCCCAGGCCTATATTGAGTGTGTGGCACGTGCCACACCCATTATACACTTGGGTCTGCCCCTGTTCGCAATGGCAGAGATTATATAAGCAAGGGGATCACAGGGGAGAAAGTAAAACAGTAATGAGAAACAATCACTGATACAAAGATTTTGCTCTATGCATCAATTTATATCTGAAATTATAGGTGCCACTCGAGCTTTTACTCGACAGTAGGACATGTATAAAGAGATTTTATATTATAAAAAGAGTTATTTTTCACTAAACAATCACTGATACAAAGATTTTGCTCTATGCATCAATTTATATCTGAAATTATAGGTGCCACTCGAGCTTTTACTCGACAGTAGGACATGTATAAAGAGATTTTATATTATAAAAAGAGTTATTTTCACTCTAAGGCAGTTTCTAAGTTTTAATAACACAATATGACAGTTATTGCTACTAGAGCAGTTTTTATGTGAAATGTCTTAAGTTGATTTTATAAAAGTGTAACTAGTAGAGTAATATTGGTAAAGTCTTTTGTACTCTCTACTTATGTTTGGAATTTAAAAATAATGAGTAGACCCAAAAAGATTCCTAACTCAATTATTTCCTTGATGTATGAAAACATTTTTTATATATTTGTTTTTGTTCCTCTTACCGAAGCAACCGAAGAGAGAGACGACGGAGGAGACGATTCCGATGGAGGAGACAATCCAGGCCAATTTACCGGAGAGGCTATTCACAACTGACCCTTTTTCATGACGATGACGATGATGTTGAGACACCGGGGATGGCGAAGTTAATGAGATCTTGCTTTGAAAACTTCTTCAGATTACAGATAAGAAGATTTTGATGGGAAAAGTTGTGCATACCATGATGATGAGGCAAGTGGAGTTTGGAGAATGAAGGTTGCATGATAAAAATCAATGGCGGCTGTGGATTATATTTGCTGAAAACGTTGAAAACCCTAGTAGGAAGAAGATGAAGTTATTACAAAATTGCCATTCATTTTTAAAAAAAATTAATTGGACGGCACATGGACGTGTACATAATGTAAGTGTACACATGTTCCTGTATACGTGTACATTGGATGACCACGTGGATGTGTACATAATTGTAATGTACGCGTGTACATGTTAATGTACTACCATCTACATAGCATCTTGTACACGGAATTACATATACACTCACTGCATATATATATATATATATATATATATATATACTCGTACTTATGTTAGTTATAACAATGTCCACGTTCTATCCTTTGATCATGTACGGTATTCAACCATATATGAGTTAGGCTGTACACTCTTGTTTCCCAATCTAGACGCCCACATCATGTACATGGTACAACATCTACATGAACTTGTATGTACACTCACTTCATACATATATGTACAAATTCCATGTCCACAACTTATATTTTTTTATGTACATAAATCAACTATATACCCGACCATGCATGTTCATGGAAAGAAGAGAAAAAAATCACATGTACATTTTAATTGTGTGTACAGATATACATATGTACATATAAATTGTATGTACACGTTTACATATGTCCATAAATAAATTGAAAGCTAAGTACACAGTTACATATGTACACTAATATTTCATAACTAGTTCAATGCATATATCATCACAATGTACACATATATTTTAGAAATATGAGACCAAATCAAAAAGATATATTTGAAAATCCAAAATATATGGGGTATAAATGGTTAGTATATGACTAATAGATAACTACATGTATATTTAATTAATAAAAATGGACTAGAAAATGGGCTTGGTTAAAAAAAACTAGCCTAGTAGTAAGAAGTGTCTTATGCCGTAATAATAAAGTAAAAGAGTGTCTTTTAGTGTAAATGTTTCTTATAAAAAATAGTTAGGTTTCTCAAATCTCATGGTAGTTACGGGTTTCCAAGTTCTGGAAAATGTTTTATGCCGGTTATGGAAAGCATGCTTACATCTGTTAATATTTACAACATAATTTTATAATTTAGTACATATTTAACAAACCATCTCTATATTAGAAAAAAAAATTAGGCATAGGCATCGGGCCCCAATCTATCCAATCGGGTTTTGGTTTCTTGGATCTATCAAAATCAGCCCTATTCGGATTATATGAAAGTTTGGTTCGAGACCAGTTTTGATTCTATCGGGTTCTAGTCGGGTTAGTAAATCTTTAAAGAACCGGTATAATCCGTTGTACTTTTGGGTTCGGATCCCAATCGGTTTTTCGGTTTTAAAATACCTATTTTGTATCTATTTTGTAACCAAACATAAGCAAAATCGTTTCTTCTGATTTAAAATTCATGATAGGGCTGATTTTATTTTATTTTATTATTTTATTTTTTTTTATTATCCTGGTATCCGGACAGACACATTCGTGAGGACTCCGACTAGCGCCCAATGACCGTCCACCGGAGCAAGCCGGGGAGCCCGCCGAGGGTCATCCAGGAGAGCTAGGTAGCCTCATGTTATAAGCCCAGTGGCCATATGTAGTTTGGCTTATCCGTATTGGGCCCAAAGGTCCCTCAAGATAAATACCCGCCAGTAGGTGCCTTCGAACCCGTCACCCCTAAGAGGAGCTACCTGGGAGCGAGATTGTTCAACACCACTGGACCACTACACGTGGTTTATAGGGCTGGTTTTATAACCAAACTATTAAGTAAAATTGATTAAAAAATAAAAAAAAAGCATTAAACATAATCATTCAAAATCAAACAAAGGGTAAACTTAGTTATTGATTGAAAGAAAACCAAATAAACGAAATTATAAAACAAAATCAAGTTCTTAAGAAATGAGAAACATTATTTAATAAAAAACAAAACTAAAATCTAAAAACTTTAAACTCCAACTGCCATCTTCAACCATCAACTTTCATGTAACAAATAATTATTTTAGATGTTCAATAATATTTTAAAGTATTTTGAATATATATTAGAAATTGAGATCATGTTTGGTACAAGTTTTTTTTTTGTTGACATGTTTGGTACAAGTTATTTTGGAGATTTTGAATGTTTCGGATTCTATCGTATATCCATTTAATTTCGGGTTTGGTTCGAATAATACCCATAATCTGAAATACCATAAAACAAAATTCATTCGGTATTTATGTCGGTTCGGATCGGTTCGGATTCATTTTTATCGGATCGGGTTCGGTTTATTTGTCCAGCCCTTAAAAAATAACAAATAAAATTACCAAAAAACATCTTTACTTACTTTCTAAATGAATTTTACAAAAACAATTGTGCCAAAACTTAAACATTTGTTTACATTTTAAAAATATTTTTAAATAAATGGGAGGAAATCTAATATTTTGAAAATAAATGTGAGTAAATCTAGATTGAAATCTTTAATATTAAATCTAGAATACTATTTTTTTTTAAATATGTAAACTTAACAACTACGTAGCAAATTTAAATACATCCTCCAAACATATTTAAGCTCGACATATAAATTGAGAACCGAAAACCAAACTAAAGTGGAACAAGAGATTCTAATACATTTTATCCAAACTATTTGAAATTATCCTAATTTCTCTATATAACTGAACCACTTAAACATTTATTTACATTTTACAAATATTTTAAAATAAATGGGAGAAAATCTTATATTTTGAAAATAAATGTGAGTAAATTTAGATTGAAATCTTTAATATTAAAACTCAAATACTATTTATTAGAGATTATGGAAACTTAACATATTATCCAATGCAAGGAACCAAATAAGTACCCAATCAAACTCCAAATTTTATTGGGTTCCTAACCTTGTCATCCAAACTAAATCGAAAACCAAAATAACCTAATTAAATTCAAATTTATAAATAATCGAATGGTTTTTATATCTCTCGAACAAAAAACAGAAAACCACAATAGAACTGAACTGAAAACAAAAAAAAAAACAATTTGAAGCCGAATCTGAAACCGAATGCAAGCTACACATAATAGGAAATATGAAAACGGATTAGTAAATTTGTTAATAAAAAATAACATGTGTTTTCAAAGCGCGGATCAAAATCTAGTATTTAATTAAAATATATACCTTTAATGACATTAAGTTAAACCCAAGACTTTATTATTAGTTGTGCAGTAGTCACTTACTATGTCATTTTTAAAAGTTAGTTGGTAAATATATAGATGAGATATAACTATAGTACAATACGGAAGTTGTTAAAATAAGGAAGATCTCGGAAAGATCTTGTGCATAATTAATATTGGTTCCTATTGGAAAGATAAATTCATTGGAATAAATATGTATGTGTACCAGCAGTTGTGTAGCGAAAATATAGGTAGCAACAGTACATTACATTAAAAGTAGCAGAATGTTTATGTTGAATAAGGTTATTATAAAACTTTGTTTGTATTAGTAGGTTGGACTAAAAATGAAAGGGTTGAACAATCATATTTAAATAGTTTTTTTTTAGAATGGTTCTTTTTTAAAATAGTGCTAACTTTCCATAACTTCCTCAAGGCAATCAAAGAAATGACTTAAGTTGAGTTTCTCATTTCTTGTGTAGATCGTCTCCTTAGACTTGCCATCTCTTTGTGCTGCCATTTCGATAAGAAAGTAGAGCTTCTTGATTGGAATCTACAAAAACATGAGTTTATAAGTACTAGTGATATATCATACTTACGAGCTTTTATATGCTAATCAAAGATACAATGAGATCGAGCCACAAACATCATTAAGGGCTTTGGAAGCTACTTCAATATCATCCTCTGAGAACACGTTTAGTTGCTTCAACACCTGAACCATGGAAAAATGTGTTGGGTTTTTTTCATGCGCCCATTTACATATTACTAAACTTGGGTTTAAAAGAAAAATAAAGTATATCAATCTTTTTAACGTGAATATGCATAAAATTGTTGAACAAATTACCTTCTTTGCATCTTCATTCCTAAGTAATGGAACAGAGTATGTGACAGAAAAAGCTTTATGCAAACCAACAGCTTTCAAAAACCTGATTTCACTTGTTGTACCAAGTACAAGAAGTTTGCTCCCCTGTCAACAATCTACCATGTTAGTGACAAGGTACTTTGCACGGTAAGGAACAAACTTCTGTCATTAGGAAACAAACCTCTTTGGGAAGCTGATTGAGATATATTAACAATGTTTGAAAGATTGTGTTTGAAAACCGTGGTCCAATTTCTGAGTATTCCAACAACCTACAAGTGTTTATAAAATTCAGTTGAGTTAAGAGATCAATCAAATGTTGGATACAAAGAAAAGAGTGGATATGTATGTATGACCAACCTTTCAATATTTTCAAGGATCACAATGCTCAATGGCGACTTGTATACATCCTCAAAGACCTGTTCATTCACACCAAACTCAAGTATTACTAGACAATAATTAATAAGAAAATATGCAAGTAGACAAAGACCTTGCCAATGCGTGCAGCTTTTGTGTTCTCTTCAAGACCAGCCATGGTCTCTGCTGAGACCTGACCAAACAAAATAGACAACAATTTTAAGTCCTAAACAACTAACTAAAGAAAGATACGTACTTACTATTTTAACATAGGGGAAGTTGCTGTTCATGCCAATGGTCGCAGCTAGCGCAGTTTTCCCACTGGCCAATAAGTTATATGTTAGCAAAATGCTAGGTTGGATATTCTACTTTCAAAATGAAGTATGTAAGGTACCTTCCACTAGGTCCCTCAAGAAGGCAAGTGACTGGAAAACTTGTTTCATTGGAAACTTGGTCAACAAGAAACATGATTTTTTTTGTAAATGAGATCCTGCCGATCACCACAATCTACGAATCCCTTGGGTCTGTAATACATATCCAACATTGACAAAAAAAATACAATATAGATGAAGGCAAATTGTCTAAAATTTTACCTGCAGTTTTGAAGGGTCTTTGGTGAGGCTCCAAATGCAGCCTTAACTTCATGTAATGCTTGAAGAAAATCCAACATTTGAACTTTAATGTTCTCTTCATCCATTGGTTTTGAAAGATCTTTCATATGCAAATGTCTGCTCAAAGCATATGATGTTGCACTTTTCACAACACCTTCAAGGTCAGCACCACTATAGTTCTTTGTCTGAGCAGCTTTCTGATACACGCTACGGTATTACGTACCAAAGAAAGAAGAAGTAGTTTTCCTTAAAACATTAAGAATGGAGTTTTGGTGTTTTTCCTTTAAAAGTTTAAGTTAATTTCATTTTATAAGTAAGGCTAGGGATTTGTAATAGCCTTATATAAAGACATCTAACTATCAATAAAGAGGTATCTTCCAGCATTAACCTTATTCTCAAGAGAGACTAGGGTTAAAGGAAGCTTTTACAATCTATTAACTCTGTTCCTTACCAGCAATCACGGCTCCGGTTACTAGGCAACAAGCTAGATAACACGGTCATAACAATTTGGTATCAGAGCCGACCGTTTCAATGGGAGACACTGAGGCAGTTTCGAAACAGATAGCAAAGATGATGGAGATGATGCAAGCAATGACTGATAACATGGGAACTCTACAAGAGAGAATGGGGCGTCTCGAATCTGCTAACAATGATCGCGGTAAGGCGATCAAATTCTCACCCGAAGAACTTTCTGAAGTTGAAATATTAAGTGGAAGTAAAGGGAGCAAGGAGGCG
>JABAYD010018774.1:0-22123 GCA_014822095.1 Diplotaxis tenuifolia
ATCGTTAGCTCTTATTGTTCTACCCCATTAGTCTCAGCTAACGGACCATATTCAGGCCAAACACTACGAGAAATTTCTATTTCTGCGAATATGGGAGAGTTCGCCCTAATCGACACCGACATGTACATCTATAAAAGGGGAGCCCAAACCCTAGAAAAAGAACCTCGATTTCATATCTCTCTATCTAAGTTTACCAGTGTTCCGTAGTACTAACACGACCCCACACAAAAATACCATAACAACGTCCAAATGCCTAAGTTAAGGTTTCTAGATGACAATCTCATAGAAACAAACATTAATAACAATCCTAATAAATAAGTCTCACAAATAGCAATCCATACTTTGGGCTAATCCCCAACAACCTATTTAAACCCTATATCTAACAAGATAATTGCTTAGACATGGCTAAGTAAGACATAACACAAAGGTAGTAAATAAATTGCATATATAAAAAAGATAGAAGTAATGGAGTACCAATCACAAATCTCTCTATGATCTTCTCTCCAAACCTATGAATCTAAGTAACCTTTAGTGGTGAAAATAAGAATACAAAAAAGCTCCGTTTGCCGTAAACATTTTGGCAAAGTATAAGTCTAAGGTAAACTAGGGTTTAAAACTCGCCAGGGGTAAACTGGTAAATAGGTGAAGTCGTGGGCTTCAAGTCGGCTGAGTCATGTAGTGGACTTATGTTCCTTATGTGTCGATCAACGCCACCAGATGTGCGTTGATCAATTGTTATCTCTATGTGTCGACCTCTAGCAAGGTTCGATATCAGCTTCAGTGATTTCTCCATTTATGCTCCAAAGGCTTCACTTTCTCCCAAATTACTCATGAGCCTATAAGTATGCTAATATGCTAGATAGTATAGTAAATAGTTATAAAAATACTTATATATCATGGCTAAAAGAGGGTCAAATCCATGGTATATCAGAAATCATAGAGAGAGAGAGAGAGAGAGAGAAAGAAAGAAAGAAAGAAAGAAAGAAAGAGTTCCGGTCAATTGTAAAGGCCAAGTGTGGTGGTGTTTGTTTCCGGCGACTAGGATTGTTTGGTTTCTAACCCAGATGGGTAAGCACGACAAGGAGAAGATGGTTGAAGATGGTCGTGGCTCCACGGAATCGACAGTGCTGTCGATTCCTAAGTCCCATCTTGTTTCTGATTATCTGTTTCTACTCGTTTATCTTCTTCTCTTTTTGGACATACATGAATGGTTGTGATGGTTGGGTTCAAGGGAAAAGTACCTAGGACTAAACTAATCTAACAAAATGGCAACCTAGATTCAAGGTTAGTTAAGCGGTGCAGTTCTAAACGGTTGGAAATGACCAAAGGGTGCGTGTTGCCAAGGGTTGTGAGTTACCAGGAGATGCAAGTAACCAAAACGTACTAGTTACCTATGGTTGCGAAGTACCAAAGGGTACGAGGACCAAAAGGTACGATTGACCAAAAGGTGCCAACGTCATAAAAGGTGCATGTTACAAACGGTGTCTTTTGACAAAGGTTCTATCCGATCCTGATGTATGATTCTAGGGTTTGTAAGCCAAGGCAAGTACACGGTTCGTCCAAGCCAGGGTAAGAGTCACAAGGTATGATCGGTTGCTATGCCATCCGGATTGGGCTTGAGTCTTACTCGGCCGAATGGATCTAGGCCCAAGGCCGGATCAGGTAAGAATGTCCATTGGGCCATCGAGCTGGACATCATGGACCGGTCACACCTAGATTCTATCCGGTTAAGACGTATTGGTCTTTGGGGTGATCCGTATTTTTTTGTGTAGTCTGATTATTTAAATTGAACTACTCTATCTGATTCTGGGTCATGTGGAGGTGGTTGGTTGAATGACTCGGGATACGGTAGACATGTTCATAATTTATATGATTATATTGATTGAGGTTTATCTAAGTTCTAGGAACCAAACCAAGCATTGTAGAATCAATTGGTTCTATACTCGGTTATGATTAATGCTTATCTGGTTGTGGTTTCAGGAACTGCGGATGGTTCTGGTCAAGCAAAGGAGCTGTGAAGGTCGGTCAGTGAGAGGCTATGCGACGTGTGGGTAGATAATGCTAGGGATGAACTAGTTATTGTCTATGAAACTGTGAACAAGTTGTGTATTGGATCTCATGTTTCTAAGTAATAATACATAAATATATTTATCTATCCGCTGTGCTATGTTAATGTTTGTTATGAACCTAATATGACTTAGTAAATAAAAGACTTAAAAAGAATCAAACAAGCCCAAAATTAATAAGTAAGGCCATTGGGTCCAGTAAGGTCAAGAGACCAAGATTCAGGAGTTACAAGTTGGTATCAGAGCCAGGTTGAGTCTAGGATAGTCGGGTTAGGTAGTCCACACACGCATAACCAGCTGATTAGGTCTCAAGGTGAGGTTTGACGGTTTAGGTCAAGGGATTATTGTCTTGTTTCTATGTTATGTATGTGATAATACTAACATTGGCTGGGAAAAGCAAATCGGGAAATTCTCGGAAGCATAAGGAAGCGGCTGGTCGGTCTAGTTGAGAGGCCGAGGACAGAGAAATACCATACGTGTTATCAACTGGTCCGAACGTGGATAATACCGGAGAGGAGTTACCACTGAGCAGGCCAACCTTAATGGAATGCAACCGGATTATCAGAATGGTCCACAACATCAGAAGCGTGGTGAGGATGAGGAATCCTCACACATTAATGGTGATTGTGACCAGGGCAAAGGAATGGCCGATGATACGGCTAGGACGGCCACATCATTGTCCAAAAATGACTTAATAGAGGACATGAAGGTAATGGGGAGTCAGGTTGCGGCTATGACTCGACTGTTCAGCCATTAGTGAATTCATTGGTTTGTCAAGCTACATTAGTGTCTACGGACATACCTAATGCCAGTGGTCCAGCTGTGGACACGGCCGAGGTGGTCGAACTCGATGCACTGTTACGGTTCGTGAAAAAGACGGACTATATGAGTCTGCTTCTACACATATCCCGTCTAGGGACAAAGCACTTCTCAGGTAGCACTGATCCTATCGAGGCAGACGAGTGGAGGAGTAGGCTAGTCCGAAACTTCCAATCTACTCGCTGTCTGGAGGATTACATGAGAGACATTGCGGTTCACTTCCTGTCAAGGGATGCTCACAATTGGTGGTTGGCTGTAGACAAGCACACCAATAGAAGTCTTAAAAATTTTGCGGAATTCAAAGTTGATTTCAACCGCAAATACTTTCTTACTGAGGCATGGGACCGTCTGGAAGCTAAGTTTCTGGACTTAACCCAAGGCCGCAGAACTGTACGAGAGTATGAAGAAGATTTCAACCGACTCAAATGGTTTGTTGGACGGGATCTTGAGGATGAGACAGTACAGGTTCGTTGGTTCATCCGAGGTATAAAGGCGGAACTGAAAACTCACTGCTCAATCCGCACCTTCAACACCGTGGGTAAGCTGGTTGAACGAGTGACTCTTTTGGAGTCTAACTTGGCTGAGGAGGCTAAGTACAAGGCTAATTCACAATCTGCCCCGACCGGCAAGACTAATGACAAGAAGAGGAAATGTGACCAGGTGGACGGAAGCAAGACCTCTGGTGGTCGACCTACGTGTTCCAGATGTGGCAAGAACCATCCAGGTGAATGTTGGAAGGCCATGGGTGCTTGTGTACGATGTGGCAGTATGGACCATGTGGTCCAAAACTGTACTCGACCAAGTAAGATGTCAGACCAGTCCGGTGGGAGCAGCTCTGTGAGTTGTTACCATTGCGGCCAGAGTAGACATTACAAGTCGGATTTTCCCAAGCTACAAGGAGGACAAGGGAATGGTCGTGGAGACACATGCAAGTATACCTAGAATAGGCCGACCAAAACACCAAGGGTGTATGAACTGTCACGAGACTACGACGCTTCTGGATTCTTTGATTCGATCAATGATAATTTCTAAATTTTACTTTTACAATCAATAGAATGTTTGGTATAGAACCTAGAATGGTCTAGGGGATTCTGATAAGGGTCGCTTTTAGGGATCTCATGGTCGGTGGCGTAAAACCCCACGTACTTTCCAACACAAGGGCTAGGCATAGTTTTATGAGTCCGGGACTGGTCGAAAAGGGTATGTTCTGTTTGGACGCTGGAGATAATTATGGGATAGTGAGGGCAGCTGGAGGGCAAGCCATGAACTCACTAGGTCTCGTGTCTAATATCCCAGTGCCAATCCAAGGAAAGGATTTCCCTGTGAATTTGGTACGTGTCCATCTTAAGAATCACGAGGTGATTCTAGGTATGGATTTGTTGGGAAAGTATCGGGCGACTCTCGATTGCCATAAGGGTACTGTGCAATTGGAGATTGGATTTCCACCGGTTCAGTACCAGTGTCTGTGTCTGGCTCAAGGAAATATGGTGGTGTCTGCAGTCCGTGCAAAAGGGATGTTGAAGCGGGGTTGTGAGTCCTTTTTGGCCACAATGACCACCAAAGAGCCCAACAGTTTTGTCTGTTTGAAAGACTCCTCTGACGATTCGTTGTTGTCTGAGTTCCGAGATGTTTTTGAAGTGCTACATGGTGTTCCCCCCCCTGATAGGTCAGATTCATTTATGATTGAACTAGAGCCATGGACAGCACCGCTTCCCAAGAGTCCGTATCGAATGGCTCCGACTGAGATGGCCGAGCTGAAAAGGCAATTAGAAGAATTGCTAGACAAGGGGTTTATACGACCAAGTAAATCCTCTTGGGGTGCACCGGTCCTCTTTGTGAAAAAGAAGGATGGTAGCATGCGTCTGTGCATCAACTATCGAGGGTTGAACATGGTTACTATGAAGAACAAGTACCCGTTGCCCAGGATAGACAAGTTGTTTGATCAGATGAACGGAGCCAAGTGGTTTTCTAAGATCGATCTGGCCTCAGGGTATCATCAGATTCCTATTGAGCCAAATGGTATTAGAAAGACAACATTTAGGACCAGGTACGACCACTACGAGTTTGTGGTTATGCCTTTTGGTCTGACCAATGCACCTGCTGCATTCATGAAAATGATGAACAGTGTTTTCCGGGATTTCTTGGACGAATATGTGATCATCTTTATTGATGACATTTTGACTTACTCCAAGGACGAGGAATCTCATCGGAAACACCTGAGGCCGTGTTGGAACGATTACGAGAACACAAGCGTTATGCTAAACTCATCAAATGCGGCTTTTGGCAAAAGAGCATTGGGTTTCTCAGTCACATTGTATCCGACCAAGGTGTCTCAGTGGATCCAGAGAAGATCAGGGCGATCAAGGATTGGCCCCGACCACACAGTGCCACGGAAGTCAGAAGCTTCTTAGGGCTGGCACGTTGATATTTTTAGAGGATTTGAGTGAAAGGAAAAGGTTTGGAAATATTTAGAAAAGATTGGACTAAGAAGTATGAAGATCCAAGACTAAAATGTTTAAGATGATATTTAGAGATTAAGAATACTCAAGAACCGTCTGATTTTGATTAATGACTGAGATTACATATTTATATGAGAAGTGGTACAAGGGTTTTCAGATAAGAGAAAGAAGAAGCATGTGAGGTCAAGACCAAGGCGCCTTTCGTTTGAATCCGGAACAATGGGAAGGGCCACACGCTTTAGCATCTTGGAATCTTGGACCAAGATGCTTCCCGCTTTACAGCCTGTATTTGGCTGGCCAGACTCGCTCCTATCCTCCTTTCAACGTTCGGATATGAGCTGGAAGGTAACTAAGGCCGAGTTACCATTTACCAACTTTTACACAATCCGGATAAATGGTCGATGTTCCTCTTCTGGTCGACCGGTACGGACAGTACGTCTGTACTGCCTTGTACGGCCCGATCAACCCTAAAACCTTCTTTCTCCCAATCTTCTTAAGTACCTCACCATCCCAGACATATGTAATCTCCATATAACTCAACACTCCCCCTCATGCTAAACCATGTGGAACAAATCTAGCTTGGAATGCTATGAGTTCTTCCTCATTAAAAACCTTACCAAAGAAAACCCTACTTAGGGACAAAACCTTAATAAGAAAAATTGTAAAGACCCCATAGCGAGGGGATTAGCTGGGTACAGTAAGATCAATGAGTCCTAGCCGAGCTTGGATGGACTCAATGGTCTTTTGCCTAGCTGCTTTGGTGAACGCATTGGCCAACTGATGTTCATTTCTTGTATAGCATGGCAAGATCACTCCTTGAAGAATCATTTGCCTCACCTTGTGGCAATCAACCTCTATGTGCTTGGTCCTCTTGTGAAAGACTGAGTTGGTTGTTATGTGGATTGCGGCTTGATTATCAGAGTGCATGGTCACTAGAGTAGCTTGATCAATCTTCAAATGCTTCTGTATCCCTTTAATCCAAACTAATTCATTTGTGACCTTCAACATAGCTCTATACTCAGCCTCAGCACTTGAGCAAGTGACCACCTTCTACTTCTTACTCTTCCATGTCACCAAGTTGCCTCCAATGAATGTACAATACCCTGTTGTGGATCGCCTATGAGCTCTATCCCCGACCAAATCCGCATCACAATACCCCACCACTTCAGTGCTCCCATTACAATCCATCCACACTCCAAGGCCAGTAGTCCCATTGAGATACATCAATAGCCGGTTCACCATGTCCCAATGATGCTCCTTAGGCACTTGCATATGTTGGCTCACCTGATTCACTGCAAAACATATGTCAGGCCGTGTAATAGTTAAGTAGATGAGCTTACCAACCAGCTTTCTATAAAGCTAAGGATCTCAGAATGGTGGACTATCTTCAATCTCCCCCTCACGTGGGATCTTATATCCATCCTCTAGTGGGGTTTTGGCTATCTTTCATCCAAGCATACCTGCATCTTTCAAAAGATCAAGTGTATACTTTCTTTGGGACAAAAACAAACCTTCCTTGGATCTACATAACTCAATTCCAAGAAAGTATTTCATCTCTCCCAAATCTTTAATCTCAAAAACAGTTTTAAGAAAGTCTTTTGTAGCTTGTATACCTTTCTTGTCAATCCCGGTTATGTTGATATCATAACAATACACCAAGAGAACAACAATACCTGATGGAGTGGTAAGAGTGAACAGGGTATGTATCAAGATTTCCGAGACTCCTTGAGACCATAGATAGCCTTTTTCAATCTTAGGACATTTCCTTTCTTGACCCAATGTTCAAAACCCGGTGGAGGATACATATACACCTCATCCATTTGCCACAAACTCCACTCAAGGTTAACACCAAGAGACAAGAAAATTCTGATAGTATGGAGCTTAGAAACCGGGGCAAAGGTATCTATATAGTCTTCACCATAAGTTTGTGTGAAACCTCTTGCAACCAATCTTGTCTTTTTCCTATCAATGGTTCCATCAGCATTGTACTTGATGGTGAATATCCATCAACTTGTCACAGCTCTCTTTCCCTTAGGTAGCTCACTCTCATATCATGTCTCATTCTTGATCGTAGCATCAGCTTCAGCTGCAACAGATTCTAACCACTCCATATCAATCATTGATTCTTCAAAAGATCTTGGTACAAAGCTCTCGTCCAAGTTTCCCATAAAGCCCTGATATTCTTCAGGGTAGTAGGCAAAGGAACACACGGCCTGAGTGGGATGTTCCACAGCTTGGGCATTGTAGTACACTCTCGTGTTTACCCAATTGTTTCTATCCCATGAGGACAGATCCTTCCTCAGTTGTGTGCTTCTTCGCAAGCCTTTGTTGCTGGTTCTTGTGATGTTGGTTCTTGTGATAGCTCTTCTTGGTTTAAAGTTGGTTCATTTCTCAATCTTGCACTTCTTCTCAAAGGTTGTGTTGGTTCTTCTTGATCCAATGCGGTTGTATCTTCTTCTTGGTCGAGACCAACCTCATCCACCCTCTCTTTATGTTCACTATTTTGATCATGACCTTCTTCTTGATTAGTACCAACTTCTTGTTGGACACGGTCATCATCAATCTCTTCTCCCCCCCCCCTCATGATCAATATGGGGTCCTTGAGATTGTCTTGGTGGTTTCTTTCTTGCCTTCGGATCCTAGACCATGTTTATTTCAAGTCCTTTTAAGATCATCCTTAGATTGGCCGCCTTATCTGATTCCTTAGATAGCTTCTCTAGATCTTCCCACTTGTTCTACTGACTGGATCATAACCTTAGATAGCTTCTCTATATCTTCATAGTACCCTTTGGTTTCAACAAACTTGACATCCCAAGACACAAGAACTCTTCTACTGACTGGATCATAACATTTGTACCCCTTTTGAGTGCTAGAATAGCCAATGAACATTGCCTTTGTACTCTTGACCTCCAGCTTGTTTCTCATCTCTCCCGGAATGAAGACATAGCATAGGCAACCAAAGACCCTAAGATAGTCCAATGTAGGTTTGTACTTGTTCAACACCTCAAATGGAGACTGATGAGACTGATCTTTAAGGACCTTCGTTGGAATGCGGTTGATAAGATAACAAGCAGATGTGACAGGATCACTCCAAAATCTCTTTGGAACATTGGCATGAAACTTCATTGACCGAGCAACCTCCATGAGATGTCAATTCTTTCTCTTGGGAACACCAATTTGTTGAGGAGTGTATATATGGGCAGCTTGTTTGATGAAGTATCCCATGTTGAGAAAGATGGTTCTTGAAGAAATGACTTGTGTATTTTCCACCATTATGTGACCCAAAACTTTTTGACTTAACATTGAAATGGTTAGTCACATAGATTTGAAATTTTTTAAATGCCTCAAGAACTCTATCCTTAGAAGGTATCAATGTTATCCAAGTGTATTTAGATTTTTTTCATCAATGAATGTGACGCAATACTTATAATTATCTCTAGATTTGGAAGGAGCAGTCAACACATCTAAATGCACCAAATTAAAACATTTCTCATAAGTAGTACTAGAATTTGGAAAAACAGTTTTACAATGCTTGCCTAAAATGCAAGCTTCACATTCATCATTTTTAAACAAAACACCCGGAAACGTCAAACTTAAAGCTCTAAAATGTGGATGGCTTAGTCTAGCGTGCCACAAAGCATTATTATTATTCATACTAGAAGTAAAATTAAAAGCACAATCATTAGGAATATGATTAAGATCTTCAAGCATGTATAAGTCGTCCTTGTTAACTCCTTTCCCAGTCATCTTATTGCTCTCAATATCTTGAAACTTAACATCATTAGGACTAAAGATCACATTGCAATGTAGATCATTAGTAAACCTCTTGACAGATAATAAATTGGAAGTAAAATCAGGCATATATAAAGCTTTAGATTCTCTATTAAACAATTTCAGGTTACTTATACCCTTAATAGGAATCATATCACCACTAGCAATCCTAACTTGTCCATGAGTCGGTTCTATATCTCTTATAAATCTAGTATCACTTATCATATGATGAGTGGCACCAGAATCAATGACCAAAGGTTTAGAGTCACACCAATCATTATAACATTGAGCAATACTCTCAGATATAGTTTTAGCAATCTTAGACTTCCCTAAGATACTAGCAGGTTAATACACAAGTCTAGGTTGATCAATATTCATTAGAGAAGCACCAAAAGAATAGCCAAGAGGTTACCAAATTTTTTACCATTATCCTTAAAGATCTTGATTATAGCATCAATGTCGGACCTCCTGATCACCTCATTGTCACTTAGCGTTTGAGTGGTTTGGCCGGCTTGAGCTGTCATGGACACACTCTCTCGACCATCCATATCTCCACCCTTTCTAGACCCTGCAACACTCGTCCCACCACTGGTTGAGCTATTCTCATCATGACCACCATGTGCAATGTGAGCCATTGACTCCTTGTCCTTCATGAACTTCGCCGACTTCAAGTGTGGGTGAAGGATTCAGCATTGGTTCTTCTTATGGCCTTACCTCTTGCAATGATCACAAGTACCATTGAACCTCCTTTATTCACTCTAGTTATACATAGCCTTGTTGGCTTGTGATCCTTCAGCTTTGATTGGCAAGAGAGATCTCACCCTTTCTCCAAACAACCCAAGAGAACCTTGCTCCTTCTGAATTTGGGCACACACTTCTTCAAGGTCTAGAATCTTGGTAGATCTCAAGATATGCTTGATGAGATCATTATATGTTGGATTTAATGTTAGAAGCAACCCAAACACCTTGTCTTGTTCACTTCTCTCACGCAGCTCATTAGGATCAACCGTGCTTGGCCTCACCATCTCAAGCTCCGACCACAATGCTCTGAACTTTCCAAAATGCTTTGTGAACTCCATGTCTTGTTGTACCAGATTATTGATCGACCTCTTGATCTCAAACACTCTACTCAAGTTAGATATGTTTCCATATACCTTCTTCAGGGTGTCCCAAAGATCCTTAGCCTTCTCACAATAGTTGTACGCCTCTAGAATCGCCGGATCAAGTGAGCTTTGAAGAACCGACATTACCAATAAGTCGTCTTGCTCCCACTTCTCTTCATCAGTAGTGACGATCTCTTGATCATCATCATCATAAGTAATGAGCTTTGGAGGCACACCAGAAGATATGTGACCGCACAAACCTTTACTTCCCAAGGCAGTCTTCGCTACCCTAGACTACACAAGATAGTTACTTCCCTTGAAAGTAATCGGAAACTTCATGTGACCGTTGTGGTTGTTGTTGTTGTTGCTATCCATCTTCAACGAACCAAGACTTCACAAATACTCAGATTCAAGACTTCACACCTTCAGGCATCTCAAGACACCACCTTTCTCCTTGTTCTTTACCGGACACACCAAGAACTCTCTCACCAGAACCATCTTCAAAATGAATCTTTAAAGATCAAGCGCTCAAAACCAAGAATCCAGCTAACTTGCCTCTGATACCATAATATTTTTAGAGGTTTTGAGTGAAAGGAAAAGGTTTGGAAATACTTAGAAAAGATTGGACTAAGAAGTATGAAGATCCAAGACTAAAGTGTTTAAGATGAGATTTAGAGATTATGAATACTCAAGAACTATCTGATTTTTATTAATGACTGAGATTACATATTTATATGAGAAGTGGTACAAGGGTTTTCAGATAAGAGAAAGAAGAAGCATGTGAGGTCAAGACCAAGGCGCCTTTGGTTTGAATCTGGACCAACGGGAAGGGCTACATGCTTTAGCATCTTGGAATCTTAGACCAAGATGCTTCCCGCTTTACAGCCTTTCTTTGGCTGGGCAGACTCGCTCATATCCTCCTTCCAACGTTCGGATATGAGCTGGAAGGTAACTAAGGCCGAGTTACCATTTACCAACTTTTACAAGATCCGGGTAAATGGTTGATGTTCTTCGTCTGGTTGACCGGTACGGACGGTATGGCTTGTACGGCCTTGTACGGTCCGGTCAACCCTAAAACCTTCTTTCTCCCAATCTTCTTAAGTACCTCACCATTCAAACATATGCAATCTCCATACAACTCAACACAGGTTACTATCGAGAGGCTGTGAAAGGATTCGCAAGCTTGGCTCAGCCTATGACACGGTTGAGCGGAAAGGACGTTAAGTTCACATGGTCCGAGGAGTGTGAGAGATGTTTCTCCGCGCTTAAATACATGTTGACCAGTGCGATGATCTTGGTTCTACCGGAAGCCGACCAACCTTACATGGTCTACACGGACGCGTCCACTACTGGACTAGGTTGCGTGTTGACTCAAGATGGGAAGGTCATAGCTTACATGTCAAGGCAACTGAAGAAACACGAGGGAAACTAACCCTCCCATGATCTTGAAATGGCTGTGGTAGTATTCGCCTTGAAGATTTGGCGATCATATTTATATGGGGCCAAGGTTCAGATACTTACGGACCATAAGAGTCTGAAGTATATTTTCACCCAACCCGAGTTAAACTTGAGGCAGAGGAGGTAGATGGAGTTTGTGGCCAACTACGATCTGGAAATCATGTACCACCCGGGCAAGGCTAACCTTGTGGTTGAGTCCTTGAGCCGGAAGTGGGCTGATGAAACGGTTGATAGCTGTACGGACAGACTGATTGAGATGGGATGATCCGTACGTCTAAATGCAATGGAGGGATGGACGAACGGACCAAAGGGTTTAGAGGCGGTAGAGAGAGCCGACCTACTTACCTGAATCTGAGCGGCCCAAGATCATGACGAGAACCTGAAGAAGGTTGCCCGGAATGACCAGACCGGGTACTAGATTGCCAAGGATGAAACGATCCTGGTTCATGGTCGGATCAGCGTAACCAATGATAAGAGTCTAAGGACGAGATTCTGAGAGAGGCTCATAAGTCCAGATTCTCGATTCATCCTGGAGTTACCACGATGTATCATAATCTTAGACAATACTATCATTTGATACGTATGAAGGTCGATGTTGCCGAATGAGTGGCCAAGTTTCCTACTTTCCAACTCGTCAAGGCAGAGCAACAAGTTCCTAATGGGCTACTTCAAAGTCTACCTATAACCATGGAAGTGGTATCATAATCTTAGACAATACAATCATTGGATACGTATCAAGGTCGATGTTGCCGAATGAGTGGCTAACTGTCCTACTTGTGAACTCGTCAAGGCAGAGCAACAAGTTCCTAATGAACTACTTCAAAGTCTACCTATTCCAGAATGGAAGTGAGATCATATAACCATGGACTTCGTCACAGGGTTCCCCACAGCCAAGAATAACAATAATGCGGTTTGGGTTATAGTCGATAGACTAACCAAGTTTGCTCACTTCCTGGCCATCAAAAAGACAGATGGAGTCGACCGGATTGTATGCAAGTACATTGACAAGATTGTGATGCTACACGGAGTACCCTCAAGTATAGTTTCAGATAGAAATACGAGGTTCACTTCTCATTTCTGGCAGGCTTTCCAAAAGGTGCTAGGAACAAGAGTGAATATGAATACGGCTTACCATCCCCAAATGGATGGATAGTTAGAAAGAACTATACCGACGCTGGAGGATATGCTTCAAGCATGTATCCTTGATTGGGGCGTTTCTTGGGAGCGTCATTTTCCCCTAGTGGAATTTGCCTACAATAAAAGTTTCCACTCAAGTATAGGCATGTCGCCATACAAAGCTTTGTATGGGCGGCCATGCAAGACACCGTTATGCTTGACCCAAGTTGGGGAGTGCAGCATCATTGGCCCTGAGATCGTGGAAGAAACCACGGAGAAGATCAATTCTTGTGCGGGATAAGATGAAAGCCGCACAGGGCAGACTAAAACATTATGCTGACAAACGAAGGAAAGAACTGGAGTTTGCAGTGAATGATATGGTCTATCTCAAGATGATTACCTTTAAAGGTAGAGTGCAAATTTCTGGTAGATGGAAATTAGATCCAAGATATCTGGGTCCGTTCAAGGTCATAGAACGAGTGGGTAGTGTGGCTTACAAGTTAGACTTACCATCTGAGATGGAAGCATTCCATATTGTATTCCATGTGTCCCAACTTCGGAAATGTTTGACGGATCAAGACGTCTTCATACCAGAAATACCATCTGATCTAGGTAAACTAACCTTGAAGACGAGGCTGGTTCAGATTGGAGATAGGATGGAAAAAGAAACGAGAAAGAAAACTATCTAGATGGTTAAGGTCATTTGGGATTGTAATGGACGAGAAGAAACAACTTGGGAAACAAACCCTAGGATGAAAGCCGAGTTCCCTGAATAGTTTCAACAATTCTCGTCTAGTGAAACCCATGAGTCGGATTCGAGGATGAATCCATCACAAGTGGGGGATGGGGACACTTGTAACATCCCAGATCCTAGATAAGGAACGTTAGGACGGACATGGTTCGAGGGAACGTACCATCCGGTCTTAAAGACCATAAGGCAAGTATTCCATGGCCCGAATAAATGGTTAAGGACATCAAGATGTTGAGACTTAACTTTATAGAGCAAACGATCAGCTAGAACGAGCTAAACGGTAGCTGGACGGAGTGAACGGGTAGCTTAACCAGCTCAATGAAGCTAGGGTCAGCTCAATCCAGATCGGCCATTACTAGGTCAGCTCCACTAGCTTGAGAACTAGCTCACACAGCTGGATCAGCTGGGAGCCAGCTCAATTCAGCTCAACCGAGTGTTGGGGTCTCGGGTCAGTGGACCGAGTCCGGGCTGGTGGTGGGTCCGTTGGCTAGGTCTGATTGGTTATGGGTCAGTATGGGCTCGGGACATGCCTGGGGAAATGTCAAAAGGGCGTGGACATGTGACTGGGCTTAAAACCAACCTAATAAGAGACAGTTATAGGCGCGGGGACGCGAGTGGCCGAGAAGGTTCAACCTTTGGCCGATGGTTCCTATTCGTTAGTAAGTCGTGCCTGTTCGTGGGGCAAGAGTTACCCCCTCGTTTCCTATAAATATGAGGCCTTCCCTATCGCGTTTTCCAGTTTCAGAGTAAAAACACTCAGATGAATCTAGAGAGAGAAAGAAAGAAAGAGAGAGTTCCGGTCTATTGTAAAGGCCGAGTGTGGTGGTGTTTTTTTCCGGCGACTAGGATCGCTGGGTAACTAACCCATATGGGTAAGCACGACAAGGAGAAAATGGTGGAGGACCCAGAAGTGGTACAGAAGGTATGTGATGGGCCGTGGCTCAATCAGACTGATCGGACGGCCCATGCAATCGTACCAACAGTGTTGTCGATTCCTAAGTCCCATCTGGCTTCTCCTTATCTGTTTCTATTCGTGTCTCTTCTTTTCTTTCTGGATATACACAAATGATTGTGATGGTTGGGTTCAAAGGACACGTTCCTAGGACTAAAGAAATCTAACCAAACCGCAACCTAGATTCAAGGTTAGTTAAGCGGTGCAGTCCGAATTGTCCTAGAGTAATGGGTGGTTGTTCTGAACGGTTGGAAGTGACCAAACGGTGCGTGTTGCCAAAGGTAACGTGTTGTGAACGGTTGTGAGTACCCAAGAGATGCAAGTAACCAAAAGGTACTAGTTACCAACGGTTGCGAAGTATCAAAGGGTACGGGACCAAAAGGTACGATTGACCAAAAGGTGCCAATGTCCCAAAAGGTGCATGTTCCAAATGGTGTCTTTTGAAAAAGGTTCTATCCAATCATGATGTATGAGTCTATGTTTTGTAAGTCAAGGCAAGTACACGGTTCGTCCAAGCCAGGGTAAGAGTCGCAAGGTCTGATCGGTTGCTATGCCATCCGGTTAGGGCTTGAGGCTTACTCGTCCATATGGATCCAGACCCAAGGCCGGATCAGGTAAGGATGTCCATTGGGCCATCAAGCCGGACATCATGGACTGGTCACACCTAGATTTTATCCGGTTAAGACGTATTGGTCTTTGGGGTGATCCGGATCTGTTTTATGTAGTCTGGTTGTTTAATTTGAACAGTTCTATCTGATTCTGAGTCTTGTGGGTGGTTGGTTGAATGACTCGGGATACGGTAGACATATTCATAAGTTATATAATTATATTGATTGAGGTTTATCAAAATTCTAGGAACCAAGCCAAGCATTGTTGAATCGATCCGTTCTATACTCGGTTTTGATTAATGCTTATATGGTTGTGGTTTCAGGAACTACGGATGGTTCTGGTCAAGCCAAGGAGCTGTGAAGGCTCGGTCAGTGAGAGGCTATGCGACGTGTGGGTAGATAATGCTAAGGATGAACTAGTTATTGTCTATGAAACTGTGAACAAGTTATTCATTGGATCTCATATTTCTAAATAACAATACATAAGCATATTTATCTTTCCGTTGTGCTATGTTAATGTTTGTTATGAACATCATATTCGAATAGAAATCTAAAACCTAAACAAAATTCAGAATATTAAAAACAAAAGTTCAAAAATTATTCAGAATTAAATAAAATTATGAAAAATAAATATGATAAATTTAAAAATTAATTAATTAAAATTAGCAATTTAATTGTTTTTTTAAATTACAAGATTATATTTTTCAAGAAATTGTTTGACGCCATCGTCGTCAGTACTGATATATTTGAAATTTTTATTCTCAACGATTATATTTCAGTTTCTTTAAAAGCAATCTTGTATTTTTATGTAATTTTAAATAAAATTGACATATCATTGTTGAGAATAAAAATTTCAAATATATCATTGTTGACTTTGATGGTTTCCAATAGTTAAAAACATATTCTTTGTAATTTTTTAAAACCTATTTTGAACTTTTCAATTTTTTAATATTTTTTTAATATTTCTTTAATTTTTGAATTTATTTAATTTTCAGTATTTCAATTTAATATTTTTAAACTTTTATTTTTGTTCTGATTAATTTAGTTTTTTTTTTATTTTTGATTTATTTTTTAATTATTTATTAAATATTGTTTTGGAAATAACTTGATAAGTTACCTTTTTTACCTGTTCAACATGTCATTTTTTCAAGTTCTAGGTTTTTTGTGATACAAATGTTACTTTGAATGTTTAAAGTGATATTAAAAAAATCAAGGTTTAATATGCTAATAATTTCCATTTTCAGGGTTTTAATGCAATTTTCTTGTTATATAACTATTTTTGACATTGTTCTAAATTGTATGTATGTGTGAATATATGAGTGATTAGTATTGATGATATAGGTAATATAAAGTTTTCATTTGTTTGAAATTAAAATTATTGTATTGTAATGTTGATGTGAGCATATTTTACTATGTTTAAATTTTTGTCTTTCTTCATGTGGTTAACCTAAATAATATTGGCGCTTAACCATTTATTGTTTTTCGGAATTAGAAAATAATGGCACAACGAGTAACATATATCAAAATGTAACTAATTACACATATTTTATATTTACACATATTTTCTTTAAAAAAATCAGAAAAAATACATTTTCAGAGAGATGTTTAATGTAGTTTTCCATTTTTAATATTGAATATAAGATATTTTTATTCTAAGTTCAAATTGTAAATTTTATTAAATTTTGTTGGTTTGATTTAAAAAAAAAACAACTAAATTATTTTTGTTGAGAACACAAAATTTTTAAGGGGCAAAATGGTTCTGATGTAGTGGTATCTATTAGCCAACCCTAGCTTCCACCTCGGTGTAGTACGTGTACTATATGAGGTCACATTGACACAAACTGTCAGGTTCTGAAGTCTGTGGTCCCAAAGCCATCACGGACGTAGAATGAAGATACACAGTCGGAGGGTGGAGATGGAGTTATTCGAACTGACTCAATTGTGATGGAAGGTTTCTCTTCCAGAGAAGTGCTAGAAGCTTCAGGTTCTGTTATTATGACCAAGTTAATGGCTGAGCTTGTATCAATGTCTGACAAAGAAAATTTATCAAGTGCTTCTCCTCAAGTAAGGGATCTGGAGCATGTAAAAATGGTGAGACAGAGGTTTTTGGGGTGAATCAGGATACTGTGGATACAAAACAAAGTGGTGACACGACTAAAGCACAAAATGTAGTCGATCATCCGGGATGTAAATCTCCAAACAGTTTTCAACTGCTTCAAAACCTACGTGAGGAAGGTGAGATTGGTAGTGACTATGAGGGAATGGAAGTGGAGGATGTTGGGATTTCTGATATTAGAGAAGAGGGTAAACAGAAACAGGAGGATCACGAGTTCACTAGAGCTCTTACGAAGACTCCACTAGCTGAAACAGGCACTGATGTGATTGAGGGAACTACTATGGGTCCCAAACGGGGTGGTTCGCATCGGAGTCGAGGCAGGAGTTCCAAGACAGTTTTTGCGAACTCGAGAAGTCTAGTACAAGCTGCAGCTTAACACAAGGGGTCTCATCAAGCAAAAAAATCTTCCTCTCAGAAGTACTGATATCGTCAATCTTTGCTTGGAACATGCGTGGGTTCAATCAACCACGCAAACAAAGAGCAGTGAGGCATTGGGTTACTGCTGCAAAACTGTGTTTTGGATGTTTGTTGGAAACAAAGGTAAAGGTTGGAAATTTTCAGAAAGTGTTTGATGGGACTTTTCCAGAGTAGAGCTACTTACATAATTATTCACATCATGATTTGGGTAGAATTTGGGTTTGTTGGTCTGATGAAGTTGAGGTCCGTCCGGTTCTTACTAATGCATAGATGATTTCAGTATGGGTGAGATATAAAGTTTCAGGAGATACTTTTTTGTGCTCTTTTGTTTATGCATCAAACTGCGCTGTTGAGAAGAGACAGTTATGGAATGAGATGGAATTGATTAGAAGGTCTGTGGTGGGTAATACTCATCTTTGGATAATTCAGGGTGACTTCAATGTTGCTATGTCAGTGCAGGAACACTCTAGAGCCCTCGCTACGAGATCCGATCATGGTGCTCGAGATTTTCATGAGGTGGTTCAGAATTGTGACATGATGGATTTAGCTCAGGTTGGACCTTCTTTTACCTGGACAAATTGTCAAGACGATAATCCCATTAGTAAAAAGCTTGATCGGGTTATGGTAAATAGTTGTTGGTTCAATGTGTTTCTGCATGCATTTACAACCTTTGAATCGGGTGGTGTATCTGATAACATGCGTATGCATACACAACTTCGAGAGGGTATTCAAGGTAATACGAAGCCGTTCAATTTCTTATACCATGTTGATTCGCATCCTCGGTTTTTAGAAGTTTTCACTCGAGTCTGGAATGAGACTGACCCATTGTTTCATTCACGCTCTGCACTGCGACTGTTTCATGAGAAGCTAAAGTCATTAAAATTCGAGATGAGAAGTCTAAATATGGATCTATATGGGGACCTACATGGACGTGTTAAGGCTGCTTATGAGGATCTTTGTGCTAAGCAAACAGCAGCTATGCAGGATCCACACACTGCCTCGTTTAAAGCAGCTTCAGATGCCTAGGAACACTGGCATCACATCTCTGGTATTGAGGAACAATTTTTCTATCAGAAGTCGAGAATTCAGTGGTTGGGGCTTGGAGACAGAAATTCAAGGTTCTTTCATAGAGACACTCAAAGCAGAAATGTGAGGAATATGGTTAGGAAAATTGTTACCCATGATGGTATAATCCTTACTTCTTCTGGTAATATCAAACAAGAGGCTGCTTCACACTTTGAGAATTTTTTAAAGGATTCACAGCAAAGCTCCATAAGGTTACCACATGAGGAGCTTACTGAGCTCATAGACCACCAATGCTCCCTAGAGGAAGCAAGCCGACTTATGAAACCGGTCCCTAGAGGAAGCAAGCCAACTTATCGGATCAAGTAAAGAAGGTTCTCTTTTCTATCGCCAGCAATAAGGCGCATGGGCCTGATGGGTTTCCTATTGAGTTCTATAAAGCCGCTTGGTCTGTGATCGAGAAAGATTTTTTGACAGCAGTTCAGTCCTTCTTTATCTATGGTTTCATGCCTCGTGGTGATAATGCTACTCTTTTATCTCTTGTTCCAAAAACTACCCACGTGAAGAAGATGCCTGACTTTCGACCAATTGCTTGTTGCAATGTGATCTACAAAGTCATCTCTAATATATTGGCTACACAGCTCAAAGCTACTCTCCTGGAGGCAATAGGACTAAACTAGTGTGCTTTTGTGGAGGGGCGTCTACTCTTGGAAAATGTGTTACTTGCTACTAAGCTTGTCAAAGATTATCGCAAGCCTTATGTGTCTTCAAGGGCAGCGATTAAATTGGACATCTCGAAATCTTTTGATACGGTTGGATGGTCTTTTATTGAGGATACTCTTCGTGAAATGAAGTACCCGGATCATTTTGTCACCAGGGTCATGCGTTGCATAGATACATCAGATTTTCGGCCTCAGTTAACGGTGAACTTGAGGGATTCTTTGCTAGTAGCGGAGGGATCATGCAGGGTTGTTCACTATCGCCATATATCTATGAACTGATCAGTGATGTGCTTTCGAAACTACTTAACAAGGCCACAGAAGCTGACCTCATTGGCTACCATCCTCAGTGTAAGGATGTCACTCTATCTCATTTGAGTTTTACGGATGACATAATTGTATTTACGAATGGTTCCCCAGCGTCGCTTTGCAATACACTGCTTGTTTTTGAGGACTTTGGTAAGATATCAGGTCTGAAGATAAACATAGCAAAATCAACTGTCTTTGATGCGGGTAGAGGTAAGCAAATTCTGGAAAACAAAGCTTCAGTGGTGGAGCTCTCTCTCTGTCTCGACGTTGCCCATAAAGTATCTGGTGCGCTGCGATCTGTTTGCCTCAAGCTTGTATAGATCAAAATTGAGAGCATGTGCTCTGCTTTTCTCTGGAGTGGATCCCCTCATAATACATGGAAGGCAAAGGTTGCATGGGAGGATTTGTGATGTCCATATGTAGAGGGAGGATTGGAATAAGGCGTGTAAATGAGGTTAGTAATGTGTTCATATTGAAACTTATATGGAAGCTTCTATCTTGTTCTACCTCTTTGTGGGGAAACTGGTCGAGACACTACCTACTTTGTGGAGGGACGTTCTGGGATGCAATGGAAACGGGTATTGGGTCATGGGTTTGGAGAAAGTTACTCATGTTTAAGCCATTAGCTAAGAGTTTCCTACGGATGGTCATAGGTTATGGGACAAATGTGAGATTCTGGACTGATACATGCCACCTGAATGGCCGTATAATTGAGCTCGCGGGCGAGATAGGTACACAAAATCTGGGTATACCAAGGGAAGCAAAGGTCTGTGAAGTTATGCGTGATGGTGTGTAGAGATTTAGGAATTGTTGTGACCAGCGCATCAGATAAGTAGTTCAGTTTATCTCTGCTTTTCCACTATCTTTGACTATATATCTAAACCTGGTGGTGTAAGTTGGAAGTACGGGATGATGATTTCCGGGAGAATTTTGTTGCTTCTGCAACTTGGCATCAACTTCGCAGTCATAAGGAAGAGGTTCGATGGAACAAGCTTGTCTGGTTCCCTCAAGGCGTGCCTCGATATGCTTTCATTACTTGGCTAGCTATACATGATAGGCTTGCGACCGGTCATCGAACTCAACGATGGGGTCAGATACAATGATGTATTTTTTTGTGGAGAACCGGACGAGACTAGATTATCTCTTTTTCGCTTGTCCTTAAACTTGCACACTGTGGTTGCGAGTGGTTGGTAATCTTTTTGGCTAAGACCCTGACCCTGATTGGGAAACAACGGTACAGAGTTTGCTCAATGGTACATTTGATTCTCTCACTTTCATCCTCTTGAGACTGGTTCTGCAGACAACAATCTACTTCATTTGGCGGGAACGTAATGATAGTCTCCATAATGGGGTTGTGAAGACGGTTGAACAGCTAGCTCTAGTGATAGAAAAGACAATGAAGAACCGGATCTCCTCAACGAAATACTATCTGAAGCCCAAGCTGCGCGGCTTAATGCAGAGATGGTTTCAGCCACTTGCATAAGTTATTTTAGAAGCTATTGATAGTAGAGTATACAAACTCATTCTTTTGTAAATATGGTTTTTTCCCATGATGATCAATAAATTTCAAATTTCATCAAAAAAAATTTTTAATTTACATTATATAAGACGTACCTTCCTTTAAAACATATAATATTTATATTCCAAAATTGACAGTAAGTTATAAATAATCTATATCCATTTTTCTATTTTTTCACCAATATATATATATATATATATATATATATATATTGACATCTAGGCTTTCTGTTAAATATTATACATATACCTTTATATTTTGAATATTTTTTGTCTTATATTGAATGTATAGCCATCGATTTATTTTGATACGCAAAAGACTGTATCAATCAATTACAATGGGATTCATGCATGGTACATCTTTTATTTAATTTCTCAAATAAATATAAAACAATAAATTATATCATCTAAATAAAAGATGTATGATGGATCTCATTTATTGATCCAATTTTTGTGTATCAAAAAAGGTCGACGAATATACATTCAATATAAGATAAAACTACTTAATAGATAATGGTAGGCTGTAATTTTAAAATCTACCACTATATATTTAATATATGACAAAAATATTTAAAAAATAATGGCATAGTATAATATTTAGAACAAATCATAAATATTTTAAAAAACAATAAGGATTATTGGTTGACATAACTTAAAAAATTTATAATGGCATAATATAGTTTTTTTTTCTTTTTTGGCATCATGCATAATGTAGTTTTTAAGATATGCCACCATATATTTAATATACACTAAATTATCTAAAAAATAATGGCATAGCGTTGTTATAAACTATATTGTGAATTGCCATAAACCACTTTCATTTTTCCATGTGGGATTATGATTTGTACTCTTTCAATT
This sequence comes from Diplotaxis tenuifolia, assembly GCA_014822095.1. Classification (NCBI taxonomy): domain Eukaryota; kingdom Viridiplantae; phylum Streptophyta; class Magnoliopsida; order Brassicales; family Brassicaceae; genus Diplotaxis; species Diplotaxis tenuifolia. The sequence goes on from JABAYD010018774.1 coordinate 22,064, forward strand.
TATCTATCTTGTAATCCATATATAAGGGCACCTATGTTTATGATCAATAATACAACAAAA
>JABAYD010018783.1:0-16550 GCA_014822095.1 Diplotaxis tenuifolia
AATATAAAATATAAAATAACATATAAAATAATTTATATATAATTTTCATCTCGCGCAAATGCGCAGGTCTTAACCTAGTTTGGTTAATAAAACGGGTTCCGATATCATGTTTCATTATCTTAATTTAAACATAAACCAATCGCCTCTTATATACCTACCAGGTCTGTTAGAAATTTTAATATCATATAGGATCTAATATATAGTGTTGTTTAAATAACTTTACCTTTGATGCCGGTGTGCGACGTTTTTCTCTTCCAAGAACAGATTAAACCAATAAATATAATGAGATTAATGATCGCAGGGACCACAATGATTGCTATATGTTTTCCTTCAATTTTTTTATCATCTTTCCCACAAACCAGAGCAGTCGGAGAAGCTTGACTAGGAGGAGCAAGAACCCTTGTAACATTATCAAAAGCTTTATAAAATTCAAAAAAATCCCACCGGAAATAACAGCTAGGCCGACCAACTCCACCTCCTTGTCTTCCCCAAAACTGCCTTAGAAACTCATTCAAGCACTCTCTAAGACATCTGTTGCAGTCACTTGACGATAGATCAGGCGTGCACTGCATCAACGCGTAAACATCTTTCGTCTCTGTGAACTCTGTTCTTGTGGCGCTATAGTACTTTAGTACTGAGGAAGTGTCAGGGGTAGAAGCAGCCTCGAGCGTTCGATTAACTAGTGCATTCCATTCTTGTCTTAAAATGGTCATGTTCTTGGATGAAACTATATCGTTGGGGTTAGGGTTGAGAGTGAATGGTGAGAGCTCTAGTTTTCCGAAAGTCGAGTGATTGGTGTAACGTAGACTGCATAAAACGTCATTGGCTTCTTCAGTGACCCACGAGAAAGTTTCCTTTTGGTGAGGACACTTGGCTTTGGTGTCGTCAATGACATGCTCGAGGCATGTCTTACAAGCGTTAGCCTCGTAGCCTCGTCTGCATAAGGCGACAACATGGACTCTGCTGTTTCTTGATTCTATGCCAAGTGATGCGTTGTAGAACCCGCCGTTACTGACGACGTTAGAAGGAAGCGAAGATAAGAGATTGTCTCGGTTGATGCCGTAGTTAGGGGTGAAAAAGTCGCCGTAGCAAATGAAACCGGCGTGAACATATTTTAGGGTCTGAAAGAAGAGAATAAAAAACAAAGTAGTCATAACCCAACTCTTTCCCATTTACTCAAATCAATAGGGTTGAAAATGATGTATTTCATTATAGGAGACGACATAGCTAATTTATAAACATTTTTTTTCAGCAATTTATAAACAATTTGTAGTAAGATATCTATCATCGTATATTCTTTTCTAAGGATGAGCATTTTGATATCTGTTCGAATTCGGTTTATTTATTCAGATTTTTAGCGTTAGAAATTTTAAATCTGATTCATTTGGATCTTAACAAATTTCGGTTTGAACTTGGTTTGAATTTGATTCGGATCAGTGCGAGTTCGGTTCGAATTCGGGTATCCATTTTATTATGTAACTTTTAACAAAAATTCAAATATACTTAAATTATCAAAATCCAAAAAATAAAAATAATATAAAACATAAAATTTGATAATGTAAGACTAAGTACTTCATTTTTTTTATAAAAATTAATCCAATTTAAAAATTTGGATGGAGAACAAATAGATATTTTCAGTATTTTGAAAAAAACATTTGTTACTTTTGGATATTTATTTGTTACTATTCTGATAAATTTTTACATATTTCATATTTTGAATATCCAATAAATAGAAAATTAAAAATAATAATTATATATAAGTATATAATTTTGATTAAATATTTTTGATTTCCAAAATATTTTAGTTTAGATCCCATCTAGGTCTGGTTATCCGGGTATTAAAACTTTAGACCCATATGAGTACTTAATCAGTATTAATTTGTGTTTAATATTATTTTCAAACCAAGTTCGGTTCTTCGGATCCAGAAATTGTAACCAGACTTAATTTTTCTACTAATATAAAAGAAAAATAATATAAATTAAAACAGTTATTTTGTTTTTCAATCGGTTTTGCAAATTCCCCTTTTTTTAAAGCTTTTCTCATTTCTAATTTTTTCTAGCAGTTTGATTATGTTTTTTTTTTAATTTTTGGTCTAATATGAAAAATTTGTAAAAAAAGAAATATTTAGCTAAATTAAAGATCTCATTTTGTGTGTGGTGTTTTTATCTCAGTTTCTTTATTTATATTCAATCATGATTATTTGTTGTTTTCGTGTATAGAAACTTCAATTATGGCCAAATTCGAAAATGTACGAAACTTTTATCATTCTCATTCCAACGTTTTAGTTGAGGCGAATCTTAATGATTTCGTAATTTATTTTGAAATAATATTATTTAGTAGTTGCTCAAGAGAACTTTAATATATTAATACAAAAGTTAAAAATGAAGAAACTAAAAATGAGACCGGTTTAAAAAATTAGAGTGTGAACACATTAAATTGCATGTGATGGAGTTAATAAAATTAGTGTATGAACACGTTAATTTTCAAATTATTATAAGACTGAACACATAAATGATTGTGACTAATTTTTATAAATTGAGGCTGTCATGTTAAAATTATTATGTCAAATAAGCATCACAAAGAGACTAATTTTAAATGATTGTGAGGTTGTCATGATCTAATTGTTTTAATTGATTTAACACCCACAATAATTTATATACTATTAAAGCAGAATATTTTTTTAGGATTATGTCTCTGATTTTTCTAACTAATTAAAAAAGTTGTCACTATCTTTTGATTTTTTAAAATGGTTTTCAGAAATTGAAAGTCCAACAAATTAGAAAGTAGCATGTTTCAACGACAATTGAGATGTTTAATTAGAAACATGATACTTTCTAATTTGTTAGGCTTTCAATTTCTGAAAACCATTTAAAAAAATTCAAAAAGATAATGACAGTTTTTTAATTAGTTAGAAACATAGAGGCATAATCCTAAGCAATATTCTGCTTTAATAGTATAAATATGTGAAAAAAAAATATATTACAAATGCTTATCTTTTAATGTATAGGGAACGACGTGAGATGATTTTAACTTGGCTACTTGTTTTATTTATATGTAATCATATAAAAGTGTGATGTCTTTGTTGGTTTTATAGTTTCTTTAAAATATAAAATGCGGGAATTTTTGGATTTTTTGGTCTTAGCCTACGTTATACTCTACATTTTTTTTAAAAAAAAAGCCGCCACCACTACTAAATTTTGTTTTAATAATAATCATCGAAAAAGATGTTCTTTGCAGTGCCGAAAGTTTCAGTAGTCATTACGCCTAGGATAATAAAACCAAGCAATTTAACTTGATTACATTTTACGCCTAGGATAATAAAACCAAGCAATTTAACTTGATTACATTTTGCGAAGATGTTCTATTTTCCTAGGACACAGAAGAACAGGGTCTCTAATTCATGGTCTCTAATTTATTAGTTAAGTTTGCTTGAGTTTTTATCTGGTCTAATTACCAAGACTATTTATGTTCACGGGAAACATGAACCTAAGACCTCCATTTTTTGAAGGGTTCCAATTTCTAAAAAAAATAGTATAAGTTTTCATAATTAAATTTGTATTTTTTTGTTATGTAAAATGAAAAAGAAAATAGTAATATCAACTGAACTAAAAATCACCAACTATTAATATGTCAATGAAAAATATAAAAAAATAATAAATAAAAATACGAAAATAAAATAGATATATAGTTAAATAGGCCCCTAAATTTTTCCTTGTCTAGGGCCTTCATATTTACAAGGACGTCACTGCCTATGTTTGAATAATATATCAGCCGTTTGATTAAAAAATCATTTTGTCAGTTTTCTTAAAAGTTCATTTGAGACTATTTTCTTTACCAAATGACAGCATAGTTCTTTGAGCTAACATAAACTCCTGCTTTCACTCGAAGCCAATCCCAATATGAAAATGGTGCAAATGTCAATATTAATGCATATGTATAAATATCACATGTGCATATGACAGTATAAAAATAAACTAAATGTGTACATAGATAACTGACGATGTACTTGAACCAATTCATGATGGTCTAACGGTTAAGGGATTCACGGTACGGTAGGGTCGACGAACTAACCAAGAAAGTTCCCTCAACTTTCTTTACAGTTTCTTTTGACACGTTGTTTGTTTTTATTTGGGAATAAACCCTGAACCTAAGAGCATCTTTAGCGATTATCTAGTTAATAAAAAAAAAGAAAAAAAAAAGATAAGAAAGTTTGAAAATGTCTGGAATTCAAACGTCTAAAGCCAGTGCTTGGATGCTGACGCATTTTTTTCTGAAATTATATCTGAATAAAATCTTTTCAAGATTTAGTTGTTAGTTAAGTGTGAGGCTAAACTTGGCGTATGTTAAGACATAAATGAATTGTTACAAATAAATAGTAAGCATCGTTATGAATAAATTTCTTAGATAATTTTGAAACGAACTTTCAGAAAATAAATACCATCATCATACGACACAAATTTGATTGAGTACTGATCATGAACAACGAGTCTTTTTGAGAGAGAGAAGAATTTTCTTGTAATGTAATTCAAGAATTAATGCACACTTGTATATATGTATGAGTTTTAGGAAATAAATACCAATGTACCATCATCAACTCAACTAGACTAATTTGATCGATTACTGATCATGAACAACGAGAGTTTTCCGAGAGAAAGAAGAATGTTCTTGTAATGTAATTAAAAGATTAATGCACACTTGTATGTATGAGTTTACATAGAGGTCTTTGATTCAACGAGGACTTAACTCGCTGACTGATAACTCGTTCAATGACAGAGTACCAGCTTCGCCTTTGGCTTGATTCATTGCATCGGTTTTATGCAACCCAGTCATGGTGAAAGCCGCAGTGGTAGGTAAAGGAATCACGATAGTGTCACTACCAAGCCATTGAATAACATAACTCATTGTCGGTCTCTTTGCAACGTTCTCTTGAACACACAGCAAACCAATATGGATGAATCTTAGGATTTCGTTTGTTGGAGTCTTACTCAAGACAGGATCGATGATACTCGCAGCCTCACCGGCTACCCAACACTTCCAAGCCTAGTACAATCAATCAACTCCTGAGACTCATTTGTGTGTTCAGTTAAGCAAAAAGAGTGATAACTATATGCTTACATACGCAGGGAGCCCACAGGTTTCGAAGTAGTTATTGTTACTTTGACCGGTTATCATCTCCAAAAGCACAACCCCGAAACTGTAGACGTCTGTTTTGGCTGAAAGTCTTCCGCTCTTAATGTACTCAGGAGCCATATAGCCACTGTAATCATACAACTATGACATTAGGGGTGATCTAATCCAATAATCTTTGAGAGAAAGTGACATTAATGATAATCCTTATCTTAAAATCAAGAATCTGTTAAATTTCTATGTTTAAAATAACATATCTATGTAAGAAATAGAGCATCCAAGTCCAATACAATTCGTACTTACTGTGTTAAAGAAATTGAATTTTTGTTTAGTATAATTTGTGAAATATTTTTAAGGTTTTCATTTCATTATGCTTTCTTTATTTGTAATATTTAATAGTTTATATCATTGATATCTATCGGTTTTATATCGTAAATTTCAATCATAATTGTTCCCGGTCCTATACTTACAAGGTTCCAACGCGCCTCCTTGTCACTCCTCGAGTCTGGTCCATGTTAAATAACCTCGCCATCCCAAAGTCTGAAACTTTAGGGTTCATCTCAGCATCTAGAAGAATATTGGCTGCCTTCAAGTCTCGGTGAATAATCCTCAGCTGAGAATCTTCGTGTAGATAAAGAAGACCTCGAGCAACTCCTTCAATGATTCTGTACCTCACATTCCATGTTAGTAGCTCACGCTTCTCTTCATCTGCATATTTCAAAAGAAGCATCAATACTAAAAAATTATAGTTCCAAAAACTGCAGCATCTCCCATCATTCAAAAAGGCTTACTGAATATGAAGTGATCAAGACTTGAATTAGGGACATGCTCGTAGATAAGAATATCTTCTTCTCCTTCACTACAAAAACCTAGAAGCTTAACTAGATTCCTATGTTGGAGTCTTGTCAAGAGTAAGACCTCATTCCTGAACTCTATCTCTCCTTGCCCTGAGCCTCTTTTTAATCTCTTTACCGCTATTTCTTGCCCACTCGGTAATATCCCCTATAAAAACAATTTTCATGCTATAAAGATATTTGACCCATCTAATGATTTTATACAAGTTTTTTTTTTACCTTGTAGACAGATCCAAATCCACCTTGGCCAATCTTATTTTCAGGGGAGAAGTCACTAGTTGCGAGTAGAACCATGCTAAGATCGAACCGCAGCATAAACTGACTATCGGAAATACAGTCCTCCTCTGTATAGACTAACCAAAAGAAACGTATGATCCAACATACATTATAAAAGCTGACCGAAAATAATGAGAGCGTACCACTTTTTTCGTTTTTAGATTTTTTCATCTTACGATAAGCTCTGATCAGACCAAGAAGCACCAACAGATTAATGACGGTAGGAACCACAACTATCGCAATAATTTTTCCTGCAAAATTTTCCTAGTCTTCTTTAATGTAATCTCAAATAACTATATAGGCGGCAAAGAACATAACTCATAAATGTTTTCAAACCTTTCAAGCTAGTAACAGATGTTGCCTGTGCTTGAGGAACCAAAGGTCTAGGAGGGGCAGGAACTCTTGTTATATTAGCGAAAGCGCCATAAAAAGGGTAAAGTTCCCACCGAAAAAGACAGCTTGGTCGACAAACGGTACCTCCTTGTTTTCCCCAAGACATGTCTCTAAAATAAGTAACGCACTCTTCCAGACAACTCTTACATTCGCCCGAAGTTATGTCGGGTGTGCATTGCATCATCATGTAAACATTTGGATACTCCACAAACTCTGCATTAGTTACTCCATAATACTTGAGAACTGATGTAGAAGTGTTGACAATTGCAGCTTCAAGTGTTCGGTTAACGGTTGCTTCCCATTCTTGGCGGAAAAGGGTAATGTTCTTGGCGGATGAACCGATATTGAGGGGACTTGCGTCAAGGGTAGCTGGTCCAAGATCGAGTTTCTGAAAAGTTGAGTGATTTGTTGTACGTACAAGACAAGATACCTGGTCCGCATCATCACCGTCCCAATTGAACGATTCAACGCGATCAGAACAACTTTTTTTGATCTGTTGAATCGCTTTTTCAAGGCAATTTATACAAGCTTGCCGCTCGTATCCTCTTCGGCATAAGGCAACAGCGTGAACGCTATTGAGTGAGGCGTTGTAGAATCCCCGGCTGGTGATGACTTGAGAAGCAAGAGAGGAAAAGAGAGAGTCGCGGTTTTGGCCATAGCTACTGTTGGCGAGGAAGGTTTCACCTACGCAGAGGAAGCCAGCTGCTTTAACTCCGTTGAGACTTTGAAAAAGAATGGAAATAAAGAGGAAAATCGTACCAATGTTTTTCATTATGATTGTTATGAAATGAAGATAGGGTTATGTTAATTGTTATATTTGTTTAAAAAAATATATAAGGGAATTGTTGTATTCGTGAACAGAAACTTCAACAATGGCCAAGTTTAGGAAGGTGCGAAATTTTTAATATCTAAAAGCATATTTAACAAAAAAAGTATATAGGGGAATGAGAGATTTGGTTTTGGTCGAGGATTCATCTACTAGTCCATCCCAACTCACTTTCTCCACATAATGAATCCATGAATGTATCTCAATGGTTAATACAACGCCAGGATTCGATTTACAGAAAAAGTGTTCTTGAAGATGTTCATCATGTCTGAATATGCTGCGCGTAGAAAATCATAATATATATAAGAATAATATATTATACGATGGTATAGTCGATTATTTAACCAATATTAAAGAAAAATTTAATTCAATGACCATCCAAGTCATCTTCATGTTCACATATAGTCTTCGTTAAGGCGTTAACGTACCAGCGCCGAGTTGAAATATTTAATCGTTGTTATCCTTTCAATACAGCGCCGAGTTGAAATATTTATTCGTTGTTATCCTTTCAATACAGCCACTGTGTCAATTTTCTTTTGTGCTTTTAAGTATTATATAAAAGTTGGAATAATTAGAACTCGTGGGCGACTCTTGCTTCTTTGATTACCTCCAAAGAGTATCAATATCTAGGGCCTACGCATATAAAATATTTGTGCAAGTAGTAGCTGATATCTTATATAAAACTAGATGTTAAATCCGGATTTAATTTGAAAAAAAAAAAAAAAAACAAATCATGTTTTCAAACAAAAGTTTAAATTACTTCTATTTTAATAAGATAGATATTTGGATGACGCACCAATTTGAGAGGTTATTAGAAAATAGTACTCTCTCTATTTTACGTTGGTTATCGTTTTAAATTTTTCACACAAATTAAGAAAATACTAGGTTAAGACCCATGCAAATATGCGAGATGAAAATTATATACAAAATTTATTTTACGTATTATTGTTTATTTTTTTTGTTTTAACATATTATAAAATAAGAAATATTTATATATATTAACTAAATGAGAAATTAGTAACTATTATATATATATATAAAATTAACGTGAGCGCAAAAAAAATATACTTGTTTATTTTTAAATAAGTAAATCTAAAAAAATAAATGATATAAATATATATATATATCGTATATATTAATTTAGCTATCTATTAAATAAAGCTTCATACTTATATTATTTTAAGATCATTTGTATATTTTTAAACAGTTGATAACATAATTTTCAATGTTAGATGTTGAATATTTATAGTAATTGATAATCATTTTAAAAAGATCAATTCAAAATTTAAAATTAAAGTATTAAAACTTTAATACTTGTTCAATGTAAATTTTAAAATTAAAATATTTATGTATTTGGTATATAATTTAATTTAAACGTCATTGTATATATAGTCTGAATGTTTATTAAATTATATGCTTTGCTTACTCATGAGTTTTATAATCGTTTGTAATTTGTTATAGCAAAAATGTTAAACTATTAATCAAAAAGAATTATATGTGAAATTTTTAAAGATTTTCTTAATTTAGAAATGTTTTTAAGTTTAAAATATAACATATAAGAAAAAAAACTATTTTTTTTTATTATATAGGTAATCTACTTGTTTAATTTATTTTCACTTTTTTTTGACATAAAAAAAAAACACAGACTCATCTAGACTCGGGAACTCGCTATCCATGTGAACAACGAAAGACGGTTGTGTTCTGACACTTCGTGCGAGACTGTCCGCCCTTGAATTCAGTGTTCTTGGTAAATAGATTATTGTCGAGCTGGTGAAACACCCTTGAAGCATCTTGATATCTTGGAGATAACTTGCAAATGGTGGACATTCTTCTGGTTTTGACACCATCTTCACCAATTGAGAACAGTCCGTTGCAAAAGTGACGCTATATTGACGTAAATTCCTCATACTTTCCATAGCCCATATAAGCGCCTCCACTTCAGAATGAAGGGGGGATATACTGGCTCGTATGTTCCGTGTACCCATTAATCCAACAAAACCCTCTAGAGTACTATACAATCCCTGTCCAGACAAACAATCATTCGCTTTCAATGAACCATCAACAAAACACCAACGACCCGGAAAGACCGGTAAGATTGGTTGTTCAGTTTGTTGTTCTTCACTCTGTGAGCTCTTCACTTGTGCTTCTTTCCATAGGATTGCTTCTGTTTCTGCCAAACTGAGCGTGTCCTTTGGATAAATATCCAAATTGCTGAACACTTTACTATTTCGCGCTTTCCAAATGTACCACAAAATCCATGCAAAATGATGATCTTCCATTTTTGGTGTGACCCGCCAAAATAGATGATCCATATTAGCGAAAAGGGAGCCCGTTGGGAATATTATCGGATTGGACGGAATCTTGGACATTGCCCAAATTTGGCGCGCTGGAGGACATTCAAAAAACACATGATTTATTGTTTCCTCCTCAGCTCCACACCTATCACATCCCAAATCCCCATTGATCCCTCTGGCACATAAGTTCTTCCTGACGGCAATGCAGCCCGATAATAATTGCCACATAAAATGTCTTATCTTCGGAGGGCACTGAAATTTCCAGCATTGAGCCTTCAAAGCATCCACCGTGGGTCCGTGAATCACCATCTGGCTTCTCCTGTCTGGATATACCCGTTCAACCTGATATCCTGACTTGACTGTATATTTTCCATTCTTAGTAAAGTGCCATCCATCCCTATCTTCTAATTGCACCCTACTAAGGGGGATGCTTTCAATTATTTTCACATCCTGGGGATCTACTAAAGCTCGGACAGCCGTCATATTCCAACTTCGCGAATCTGTATTGATGAGAGAATCCACTGTTATATCCGGAAACATATTTTGTTGTTTTTTATTTGCTGGTCTCGGGCGAGTGGTTGGGAGCCATGGATCATTCCATACAGAGATAGATGAACCTGTTCCCACCCGTTTGATGAGTCATTTGCTAACCAGAGATCTAGTAGAGATCATGCTTCTCCATCCATACGATGGAGAATATGATCTAATTGGGTCGAGAGGGGAGCCATTCCCATAGTATCGACCCTTAAAGACGCGAGAAAACAAAGAGTTTGGTTTCTCTATGAGGCGCCATAATTTTTTTCCCAACATTTCCGTATTAAAATCCTCCAGGTTCTTGAACCCCAAACCTCCATCCTCCTTATCTAGACACATTTTGTCCCATGATTTCCAATGCATCCCTCTCGTACTACCTCCTAGACTCCACCAGAATTGAGCTACTGCACCTGTTAACTTCTTTGTAGTAGCTTTTGGTAATCTATAACAAGACATCACATGATTTGGTAAGGCCGTAACCACTGATTTAATAATCACCTCTTTCCCTCCCTTTGTAAAGTATCTAAAAGCCCACCCGGTAACCCTCTTATTCAGTCTTTCCTGAACAAATCCAAACACCTGAATTTTCGACCCCCCCAGACTTTCTGGGAGACCCAGATATGATCCCATACCCCCGAGATTCTGAATACCAAGAATGTCCCGTAGTTCCTGCCTGCTTTCTTCTCCAATCCTATGTCCAAACTGAATCGATGATTTCTGAAAGTTTATCAGTTGGCCTGAAACCGCCTCATATTCTTTAAGAATAGTGAGGATGGTTTGGCATTCCTCCGGTTGTGCCTTACAAAAGAAAAGACTATCGTCCGCAAACAACAAGTGAGAAATCGCCGGACAAGCTCTTGCCACTTTCATCCCCGTTAATCGTTTCTACCGCTCTGCTTTTTTAATATTTGATATCAACGCCTCCGTGCACATAATGAAAATATAAGGCGACAAAGGATCTCCTTGTCTTAAGCCTCTCTGCGGAATAATGCACCCCCGAGGCTGGCCATTAATCAGAACACGATACTGAACCGACGAGATACATTCCAACATTAACTTAGTCCAATGAGGATCAAAGCCCATTTTCAGAAGTAAAGCGTGAATAAATTCCCATTCCACTCGATCATACACTTTACTCATATCTGTTTTAATTACCATATACTTCCCCTGACACGATTTATTTGCTCTCAGGCCATGAAACATCTCCTGAGCAATTAAAATATTATCCGATATCAATCGTCCTGGTACAAATGCTGATTGAGTTTCCGAAATAAGCCTAGGTAAACAACTTTTCAGTCGTTGACATAAAACCTTTGAGATAATCTTGTATCCAACATTACAAAGGCTGATCGGTCTGAGTTCCGTCATCCTTGTGGGTCTCTCTGTTTTAGGTATCATATAGATATGTGTTTCGATTATACGTGCATCCAGAGAAACAGTGATGTCATCCCATCCGGTCCCGGTGCTTTCTCCGGGTGCATCATAAACAGAGCTTGTCTGACCTCTTCCTCTGTTGCCAATCTCAGTAGCGGATGATTCATCTGATCTGTAATAGTGGCTGGGATTTCTTCCATAAAGTGGTCAAATGCTGAAGGGGATGTAGAAGTAAATAAATTCTCAAAATAAGTCACTGCTACTCTTTCTACACCCATGTCCTCCATTACCCAATTGTCTGCTTCATCACGTAGTCCCACTATCCTGTTACGCACCCTTCTTTGTTTTGTTAGAGCATGATAAAATTTGGTATTAAGATCTCCCGATGAATATCACATGTTACGGCTCTTTGATGCCAATATTCCTCTTCATCCTTATATGCATTCTGGAGCTTTCTAGATATTTCCAGGATTCCTCCTGAGTTCTGCTATTGTCCATTTGTACCTCTTCTAATGTTCTTCCTCCACCGCGCTATCTCATGCCGGCAGATACTGATTTTTGTAATCAGGTCTCCCGTGTTACCACTATTTCCTTATGTCCAACCCGTAACAATTGATTCCATTAAACCTTCTTGTCCAATCCATCTTTTATCAAAACAAAATTGACCTTTTCTCTTGGTAACTTTATCCTCCATACATGCCACCACATGCCTATGATCCGAACTCACCATCCCTAAATATTTTGTATAAGAGCATGGAAATGTTGTGTGCCATTCTTCATTTGCTAATGCTCTATCCAGTCGACATCTAATCATCATCGCTTCTTTCCCTTTCCCCCGTCGTCCTTGCCACGACATCTTATTCCCTCTAGCCGGGAATTCCAAAAAACCACTATGTCGAATCATGTTATGAAAAGGAACAAAAGAAGCCGGACTCCTCAACGCCCCTCCTTCCTTTTCATGATTCCCGGTAATCTCATTTAAATCCCCAATAATAAACCACGGATCAGATCTTGCTAATCCATACTGAGTGAGACGTTCCCACACTTGTTCCTTTAAATCTTGTACCGGCTCTCCATACACAAAAGTTAAAAACACTTGTTTCCCAATAGCCACTGCTTCAACATCAATCACCCGATTGCTTGTATATAGAATATTGACTTGAAACTCATTATTGTAAAATAAAGCGAGTCCCCCGCTTCGTCCAATTGGGTCCACCGTGACCAATTTATCATATCCAAAGTGTGCTTGAAAGTCTTGTACAAACTCAAAATCTTATTTTGTTTCTGACAGAAACAAGAAATCGGGTTTGTGTTTATGCCATATCTCCCTTAAATAGCTAATTGTCCATTTACTTCCCATTCTTCTACAGTTCCAACTTAAAACTTTCATAAAAAATGATAGAAAAGATGCTTTCTAGATCCCATAAGCCTAAGGTATAATGTAACCGACCCCAATCTTATCAAATTTCGTCTATCATAAAACATTCCCCTGAAGCCAGTCCGTGACCATCATATTCCGACAGCACCCAAGTGGTATTAAATCGTATACTGGTCCAACAACTAAATACACTCCGAGGCCCAACATACATTCCTTTACTCTTTCAAAATCTTCCAAAATAGCCCACATTTCCTCTACTTCACGTTGCCTATAAACTCGGCATAAACCATCCATTTTACTAATTCGAAACCCCCAGCACTCCCATTGTCCTTGTCTGATGTGCAGAAACATCTGGTTTAAAGAGACCAGAGTCTTAAGGATTCTTTCCCGTGTAACCTCCCCAAACACTCTTTGGCTCACTATTGCTTGCCAAACAAAAGAATCCCAATGAATCATACAAACACCACCTATTCCATCACACCAGATAAAAGCCAAACAAACCGTTTTATTCCATAAAAAGACCTTATAAACCGGTCTTAACAACCAAAAGGAAAAACCACATCTCTGGATACACTCAACAAAGCATTAACAATACATTACTCCATAAATCTCAATTAAAAAATAAATAACAATAACTATTCCAATTTTGCACCAGTCTTAGCAATAGCGTGACACCAAAAACATAAGCCGCACCATCAATTCGATGGACTTGATTCGATAGACCCAAGTCCACAGGATAGCTTCCGTGATTAAAAAGGAATAGCAATCCCCCAAATTGCAACCTATATTTCCCCTTCCAGCTTCGTATCTTCAAACCTCGAACCCACTCCTCTTCGATACCTTAAGAAGCGGCCTCAGACCACAAAGCCCAAAGTAATGCTAACTTCACATGCGCCTCTGTTCTCCGGACTTGGTTTGATGAGACCAGGCCCTGAAGGCTGCTTCCATAGTTGCAGAGATCCCACCAACCCCATACCTTGAAGCCGTCTTCTCCCTGCACCTCTCGCATCCTCTCCACCTCTAACCACAAATGAACTGTAACGCACCACAAAAACAATAGAAGTAATATTCCCAATGAGGCAATCTTTATCACAAAATAAATAGACAATCCAATCCATATGTTTTCATTTCTCATTGATAGAGTGAAACCAAAACAAGTTTTTCCACCAATAACTATTTCAGTCTGCCTCCAAATACTTTCGGAACTCCTTGAGAAAGTGAATCCACAACAAAAGGCTGCACCATAAGCCATTACAACCTGCGTCCAACATCTCTTATAGACTAAACACCAGCTCCATATGCACATAGCAACCTCCTCTTTACTGTGAATCTGGTTTGATGAGACCAGACCCACATGGAAACCTCGGTACTTGGAACAAATCAACCAACCCCTTAACAACAAACTCTTGTTTCCCTTTAAGCCTCGCACCATCTCCTCTTCTGTCCATAAGTAATCTACATTACACCACAACTCCAAGAGGACAGACAAACACCATACACCAACAATATCCAACCGTAAAGCCATAAAATTTATTTTATTCCTTCCCAACTTAATAAAAGCAAACCAACACCATAGCTTATAAGAAATAAAAACCAAACTACAAGACCCAACATGACTACTCAAAACCCTTATTAAAACCGTGAAAATAACAAAATCAAAATCTGGAATGATGCAAAACTCGGCCTCACCACCTTTTTTTTTATACTGGATTACATCTTCCTGCTCCCCACGCCACAAATATTTCCCAATAACTCCATATCTTCCACAGAAGATTCGCTTCACCAGAATAACCAAACCAAAACTTTCCATCCCCCACCTCCGATTGCTAGACCAAATCGCCTCTCTTATTCCTTGTGACAGATCCTGTTGTAGCCGAATCCATGTAGCAGATTCCCTCCAGTTAACCCTGAATCCAAGAGATCCGTAGTAATCCCCAAAATACCATATCTCCTCCAAAATCCATCGAAACCAAATCTTAGCTAACGCTTTGCCAAGAAATCGATCTTCGCGATACCAATAAATCCCCGATAGCCCTGGATCCTATCCTCTGAACTCCATCGAAAACCTAGAAACGAGTCGCAATCGCCGTCCCCTTTTCTCTCAAATTTATTTTTTATTTTATTTTCACAATATAGATTTAACAAAATAATAGAACCTACACGAAATTTTATCGAATCTATTCTTATTCAAATTATTAATTACTATATATATATATTTTAACGTAATTCCGTAGATTTTATTAAAAAACATGAATGACATTAATAATAGTTTTATAATTAGTATAATTCAAAATATATTTTATGTTTATAAGGACCAACATTTTTCTTTATAAACTTTGAGAAGCATTATAGTAATGACACATGTCATAGCTAACATGTTGTAACGTTTCTCTTTTAATTTATAAAGGATTTAATTTTACATATTTTTAAAAAACAAAACACAATTACCTAAACATATAAAGTTAATAAATTTTACATTAAAATTATAAAATGACATTTATTTGAAACATAAGTTTTTCTCTATAGCTACATGTAAATTGAAACGGAAGGAGTATATATTTAGGTTTACATATATGGATTTGTATATATATCTATTTTCATAACCAAATCGTCTTGGCCTAATGATAAAAGAGTTCAAGCTGGAACTTCCGTCTTTGACTCAATTAGCATTTGTCAGTAAGCAGAACCCATGGCAATGGAATTTCAGATAACTAGATACAAGGCTCGTGGGATTAATCTTGGACTTAAAAAGTCTTTAAGATTCTCAAAATTATCAATATATAAAGTTTTTTCAATTAAAATACTATATTAGTCGTTCCAAACCAGGCTTCGTTTACTAATTACATTGAAATGATTAGAGAAAATAAAACAGAGATTAAAAACTAAATCAAAATCTGAATTTACCCAATTTCAAGAAAAATCTAGAAACTAAAACATGGCGACAATAATCCTCAAGTGTCCCTAGCTGGCAAGCATAGAGCCTCTTGTTTTGTATCACTATAAGAATATTCTCAATGCCGCGACGACAAAAGGCCTCGCAAAAATTTCAGGATCACCATGATCTGATGCATTACTGACAATGAATAATTAGTCGAGTTTGAGTGTCAGAAAATAACATTCATCGTCAATTTGTTGGAAAATTATTGAGAATCAATTTTCTCACAGTGTTCTTGGAAAATGTCGTTGGATACATAACATATCAAGGCATTAGATTATATATGGAAAGGAGTATAATGTAAATGTGTTTAACCTAGTAACCTAGCTAGCTATCGCTATATATTGTATGCGTACATTCTCTAATAAGATAATATAGTTTAACATTCTATATGGTATCAGAGCTAATCGATCTTTAAAACCTAATTTTTTTTTCTTTCACGCCACCCACCATGGCCACATCTGGCACCACATCCCCTGTAATTGGCAGAGACGTGACATCACTAAAATTATCCTAAGAAGTGATTTTTATTCTCATCAAAAGAGATCAATTGTAATA
>JABAYD010018799.1:0-11562 GCA_014822095.1 Diplotaxis tenuifolia
CATAAGAAAATCATGTTGGACTATTTCACTAGCCTAGTTAAAACACATTCATGTTATAGGATTTGATACATACATACATAAATATATTATGGAGTCACTCTAAAAATCTACCATAAGAAAATCATGTTGGACTATTTCAGTAGCCTAGCTAAAACACATTCATGTTAACATTGCGTAGGTATATCAGAGCACTAAAAAAATCTCTGTTTTTCCTACGAAAACAACCTCGATTCTTGTGTGTTTTATACCATGACTAATCATATTATCCTATAGCAAATCTTTGCCCGTTACATGATTATTATAAGCATTTATACATTATTCATATTATTATTGTATTTGGAAATTCATAGTGGTTCAACAGTGGCCCAACTAACCTGTAAAAATATTCTGAGATTTGCAGGACAATGACAAATACCCTCATAGCTCTCACTTTATTTCAACTTTTGTCATTAGGACGACCAAACTATTGGAACAGCCGCAACGGCTGCTGGCCGTCAAATCAAAAACGTCTACAATAACCCTAAGATGCAAAGCAATGGTGGAGTCATAAACCTTTTATATTGGAATGAGTTTTTTTTTCAAAAACATAATTTATAAACCATCATAAAACTATAAATATACTTTATGATTTAAACGTAATTTATAAACCATAAAAAATACAAATATATTCTACAATCATGTATAGTTTGAAAAACTATACTCTACGATCATTTATAGTAATTAACAAAAAAAACTATTTATCACGATTTTATCTACTATATTTTTAAATAGTTACAATTAAAACTATTATTTAGAAACTAGTCACAAATGCGATTTTGCACAATTTTTGACAATTTTCATTCATGTTTGAAAAAATATCATCCGTTGGTAAATTTTTATTTTCAGTTTCAGAAAAACTGATCTATTAGTTTTCTGATTAATTTTAAAAATTAATCTACTTATAGATATTGAATTACTTGTTAAATATATTTAAAGATCATAAACATAGATTAATCCTAAATGTTTTATTGAATTGAATCAATGAATTATAATCATTTATGGCTTAGTCAAGTAGTATAAGCAAAAGAAAATTGTTAACAATAAAAATATCTTTGTCCAAAAAAATACAAATCATCTATATTTTTGAATTCGCGCATTTATTATAATTGTGTTTTTTTTCTAATATTAGTTATTTGGTCCTAATATAATTTGGGTTTAATATAAATATGTAACTAAAATTGAAGATTAAAAATGTTTTCTTATATACCTAACATTTATTGCTTATTTTCCCCAATA
The DNA here is from genome assembly GCA_014822095.1 of Diplotaxis tenuifolia. Taxonomy (NCBI): domain Eukaryota; kingdom Viridiplantae; phylum Streptophyta; class Magnoliopsida; order Brassicales; family Brassicaceae; genus Diplotaxis; species Diplotaxis tenuifolia. The sequence goes on from JABAYD010018799.1 coordinate 1,276, forward strand.
CACTACACTCCCATTTTATTAAAAAAACATTTTCTTGTTCCGTATCTTCTATTCAATAAGGTCTGGAAGATTTCTTCTATTTATAGATTGATCAAGAAATAAAGTCTCTGTATCTAAGATCAACGAGATATATCAGGTTCAACTACAAAATCATGAGATTGCCAGGTTTTATAATTGGCCTTAACTAAAGCTCTACTACATTTACTGAACCAATTAGAAAGAAAAATCCATGACCATGAATTGAGGCTGTGCATATTCTAATCTATAACTTCGGTTTCTGCTTATAATAGCAACTATTCATGTTTAATATGTTTATATGACACATCTATGTTGTCAAAAGTAAATCATTTGCAGTTATGCTGATGGATGTTTGAATTTTTTTTGGAGAGAAATGTTTCTTGGTTAAATAGGCTTCAATACTTGTCGTTAGGTGAATTTTGCGGATTTTTTTTCACTCAAAACTTAAACATTTCAGTTTTGAATATAAAGATAAAAATGGTTTAGTTCTCTAATCTTATAGTTTAAACTTAAAACATACCACTACACTCTTTTGGGTTAATATACCACTTCAGACATTTAAAAAGATCAATTCTTTTGAGAAAGAGTATAACAAAACTATAAACAAGTGGTACTGGCATTAAACTTTCCGGACCGCTGAAATTAGTTACTGACGTGGAAAATTATCATTATGACTAAAATATGCAAAACAATAACTTACTGTAAGCATCAAAGATGAAATAATAACAAAGAAAAACATCCAAAAGTCAAATAACCACTCTCATGCCCCGATTAGATTCCACACTCCAATCACATTTGCCATTGCACGCCAAAACAGTCCTTTCTACACAAGATAGAATCTGTTGCAAGAAAAAAAAGAACAAACAAACAAAACCTACAATCTGTCATGTAGGCCTATCTTTGACCCAATATAATCTTATCACGAAGTATTGGATCATAAGTAGGCCCATTAGATATGACTTGATCCACCGCCATTTTGACTCTCTAAACGCGCATGCGTGTCTTCTTAACTAAAGCCTAATTATCAGTTAGCCCCTCTAGTTACACCTCTTTCACTAAAAAAACCCTAGATCGATCTCTGCTTTCGTCTAGCTTTTTAGGAAGCTTCCCTTAATTCACACACCATCACTTTAACTAGATTACTCTCCCCCACTCTTTATTCACTTCAGCTTCACCGTGAAGAAGACGTCATTGCTGCCAGATCTGTACTCTGCTTCACTCTTAAAAACCTTCACATTCACGGTGATTCTTCCTTACTCCAATTTTTTTTTTTTTTTTTTTTTTTGTGTTTAAATCCAAAAAGTCATCTACTTTCTTCATGGGTTTTGTCTGAATTACGTTAAAGTCTAGTTTTTTTAAAGTACTTACTGTCCCATCTTGTTGAATTCTGCAGATCTGTCTGAAACAGAGCGATGAGTTCTGTTTGATAACGAAACCAAACAAAAAAAAAAAGAAATCTTTTTTTTTCTTCCTTTATTGTTTCCACCAATGGCAATGCCACCTTGCAATGTTGCTCCATCACACATCGCCGGAAACTGGATCCCTGACGGGAGAGACGGGTTTATCTCGTGGATTCGTGGGGAGTTTGCTGCAGCCAACGCTATCATCGACTCGCTCTGCCAACATCTAGTAGCGATTGGTGATCACAACGAATACGAGGGCGTGATCTCAGCCGTCAAACACCGTCAATCAAGCTGGTCTCAAGTTCTGTATATGCAGCAATTTTTCTCTATAGCAGATGTTTCTTACGCTCTGGAGCAAGCTGCGTGGAAGCGGCAACAGAAGGTGCATTCTCAAAGGCATTATAATTCAGATCAGATTGGGAAGTTTGGTGGAAGGAGATCAGGGAATGGATTTAACAAGCATCATCATCATGGCGGTGGTGGTGGTTACAGAGGAGGTGAAACCATGGTGGGAAACGGGCATCGCTTGGATTCGGAATGCCATAAGATTGAAGCTAAGCTAGCAAGTGGTGATAAGGCAGTATCTGTTGTTGAGGAGAAGAGAGGTAATGAAAATGATTTTCCATTGGCTTGCTTGTAAGAAAAGTAAACTTCTTGGCTTTTAAATCTGGTGCAATGTATATATTGTGGAACATGTTGATAGTGGAAGCATTGGGTTTAATATACAGTTTTTACTTGGTTCTAGTCCCTAGACTCTTTACTGGTTTATTTATATGTTTGTGGGACAGATAAGGAAGAATCTGTGTCTACTGGCGAAGAAACTCAAGTTGAAATAGTGAAACATAGTTGTTACTCTTCTTCTAAAGGTACTTTGACAAAACCTGACATGTTGTCAACTTGTTTACATGATGTTTGAACTTCTTGAAGTGTTCTGATCAGTTTTGTTTCTTTCTTTCAGATAACAATCTCACCTCTGAGCAAAAGCAAGATGAGAAAGATAAAGAGTGTCCTGCAAGCATAGCAAAGACTTTTGTTGTCCAAGAGATGTATGAAGCGAAAATGGTGAGTTGGATAGTTTATACTCTATGCCTACAATACTAAGATCTGAGTTTTTTTCCTTCTGTGTGTGTGTTTAGGTTAATGTTGTAGAAGGACTGAAGCTATATGATTCATTAGTTGATGCAAAGGAAGTTTCTCAACTCATTTCTCTTGTAAACAATCTTAGAAACGCTGGAAGAAGAGGTCAACTTCAAAGTAAGAATCTCTTTATCCACTGCAAAAATTAAATTACAGATCTTAAAACCGTTGATTCATGACAAAACAGGTGAGGCATATGTTGGATATAAACGTCCTTATAGAGGACATGGACGTGAGATGATCCAACTCGGTCTCCCCATAGCTGATACCAGGCCTGATGATGAGAGTATCAAAGGCAAAGTTCTTTCAAAAATATTTTTCACTTAATAGTTTCTGTGGATTAGTTAACATAGAGATATATTTTTGTTATGCAGATAGAAGAATAGAGCCAATCCCATCGTTTCTTTCAGACATAATTGATCGTTTTGTCTCAAATCAAATCATACCTGTGAAACCAGACGCATGCATCATTGATTTCTTCAACGAGGTATATAAACTGGTTGCTAAATTTGTTGAAAAGCCCTTTCAACTATTTGTGACTCTCTTTCTCTATATGTTGTGGACCGTAGGGAGATCACTCGCATCCTCATATGTTCGTTCCCTGGTTTGGACGACCAGTGGGGATCTTGTCCTTGTCGGAATGTGATTTCACATTTGGTAGAGTCATCGTCTCTGATCAACCAGGAGACTACAAAGGCTCTCTCAAGCTATCTCTCACTCCCGGGTAATAAGCGATTCAAGTTTCACTAAACTCTTCAATATGTTTATCATCAGTCAAAATTATATTTGATATTTTGAAACAGATCGGTTCTTGTGGTGGAAGGCAAATCAGCAGATCTTGCCAAGTTTGCGATTCACTCAATGCGAAAGCAGAGGATTCTCATCACCTTCACCAAATCTCAGCCTGGCAACTACATAACCGGACCTAACTGGGGTCCACTGTTTTGCCAACGCCGTCTCACCGCCCACCAAACAACGGAGCTGCTCAGCCGGTTTTCATAGCACCGTCTCCTCCGATCACCCCTCCAATGCCGTTCTCAGGGGCAACGAACTGGCCACTGCTACCTAATACACGACACCAGACGCCACCGCAGCCTCGAGTGCCCATCCCTGGAACTGGTGTCTTCCTCCCACCTGGTTCAGCTCAAGATCACGTAGTACAAGGCTCTGCAGAGAAATCTAACAACAGCAACGGAAGCAACTCTGAAGAAGGAAAGGTGGAGATGAAGACGAAAGAGGAAGCTTGTAACGGAAACGCTGCGGAGGAGTGTGATGGCAATAGCGGTAGAGGTGATGGTAAACAGATCAGTTAGCTGAAGAAGAGAAGATACTGAGGGAAGATGAAATCTGGAGCTTTGCAGTTTTTTTAAACTGTTAAAAAGAGCGGCAAATTCTATGAAACGTTGTCGTTTTCTTCAGAAAATTGTTTTCTTGGGAGAGACGGAACAAGGCAAAACAATTAGTTTATCATTTCCATTAATATTTTTTATATATCTCTCCACCTTGATAAGTCCACAAAATCATTTTTTTATTTTGAAATCTAAATTTGAATGAGTAAAGAAATGTTCTTACAATCATATGTGAGAGACAACTGTACTCATGCATATTCAATCCACAAACATAGGGTCGTATTCATGCCAATCCCTTTAACCAAATTATGTTTTATCGTGTTATCATAAAAATCCAAACATTTGTATGTATTCTATCTACAACATGATTAAAGAGAATCTGAGGACAGGACAAAAGATCTGTGACAGAATCATATCTATAATCTAATCTTTATGGGTGAGAATCGGACCCAGTTTGTGTCCCTACTACACATGGTTCCGGAAAAAAAAACTTGTAAATCAAGTTCTCTAAGAACACTAAACCGTAAACTCAGAGCATGATTAACCCGGATTTCTCTACCCGGGTTTCTCAGCTTCTCAAAACAAGAAAAAAAAAGAAAATTAAAAACGCACCATTCGCGAGTCGCCACGTGTCAGTCGGGCCCGCGAACAGTAGAGAAACCGTTTCTGAAAGTTTCTGGATTGAGGATTTTCTGTAAGAGTTTCTCTGGATTTTGGGGGTCCCACGCGCTGAGAAACCCGGTAGAGAAACCCGGATAATGATGCTCTCAGAGTTTTGTGTAGCATGGAACCGTAAGAGAGGATGAAATTGTCTAAATGAAAGTAACATGACTGAAGAGTCTGAGATTACACCTTTATGCAATAAAGAATTTTATTGGAGTTGATATAAAAGTTATAACATGATTTGAAAATTCAACGAAATATGAAATTTATACACTGCATCATAATTTATAAACAATGTGGTCACGATTCAATAATGTTTTAGGAAGCGAAGTAAAGCGCATCCTTGTAAGTCTTCCAATGATGCAAAACGTTTCCAGAAACGTCATAAAAGACGGCACGCAGTTCGGCCTCCGAGAGTTGAACCGACATGAAGCCTTGCCCGTCGTAGTAAAACTTCAGCTCTTGTGGATCCAAGTGGTTCACGTCACCTTTCCAAGCCTTTGATCCACCTCCACTCGTCATAAATTGCATTTTGCTATATATACAACATAAAAATGTAGTTCAGTGGTATACTATGATAAGATAAATTTGGTTTTAATTGTTCATATACGATAAAGTAATTGTTTTTCAATAAAAATGAAAAATGAATTATGATTTTAAGATTGATTAATTACCTCTCCACGCTGCTTATGTGCTGTAAGCAATGATCATGTCCGTTTACGTAGAGATCTACTTCATTCGCCTAATAAATCAAGGGAAAAAAAAACTAGTTAGATCCATATTATCTTTGGCGCATTATTCACGTGCATGTAATGAAAATTTTATACTAATATTTAATTAATTTTGGTACTTGAAGAATAGGCAAAAGCTGCTTCTCCAATTCAATGGTGTTCCTGTGGTGGCCTGCGCTTTTGATAGTATGGTGGCCAATCACTATTTTCCACGTTGCAGCTGACTCTTTCAGCGCCACGTCCACTTCCTATAGTTACCATTGTATAGTGCTTTGGTTTAGTCAGACTCATAAAACTAATAACATATCTACAAATTACAATGAAATTTCATTAATTAGCAAATTTGTATCCTGTGTTATTACCTCTAAGAGATTTTTAAGATATGTATGTCTCGGTAACACGCCTCTCCAGTCATAGACATGCTTATTTGGTTGGACAAAGTATTTGTCGACAAATGGTGTTGTGTCGATGAACAAAAAATCGACGATCTCTACAGAAAATAGAAAGTATATAGCTCAATAAAAATAAAAACAAAGGCTGAATACGATGTTAATGAATTTTTAAGAAAATATATGTGTTACCAGCATTAACAACAAAAGATCTCATGCAAACCCATCTGTTGTCCAAAGCCCTGAGCACAGGGCTAAGTTGTGCCTCGACATCACCTCTATAGTCATGGTTTCCTAAAACTATAGGATAGAAATTATACAAGTTATGCACAATCTTCGGGTAGTTAAGCTTTATGATTAGTGATTAAGTGACATGGCTTAATTATTACACTGAATTATACTAGTTACTTACCAGTATACCAAGGCTTTTGCAAGCTCGACGCGTTATAAATGTTGGTAAAAGAATCTTGAAATGCAGGATCGTCCAAGCCAAGTAACCCATTGTCATAAAAATTATCTCCGGTAGAGATTACAAAATCTATATTTAACTTTTCTCCGACTTCTCCCATCTGTTAAAGTAATTTGTATTAACTAATTTGGTTAGTTATTACAAATGTTAAACAACAGTTGAAAGCATTAAATGATTTATCACATAAATGAAAACGTCCTGGAATCATATGAACATTTGTAAGTTCATTTTTTTATTAAAAAAACATTTGAACGTTAAAAGAGGTTTCACCATAATGGCAAAGACTTGGTCATTTTTCTTTTGTTAAAGCAGGTTTAGCCATAATTGGCAAAGACTTTATATTTCTTCAAAAGGAATAAACTTGGTTTTGAAGCCTCCACGTTCCTTTGTTTTCTTCTTGTTAATAGGCATTTTATGTCATACCACCCTTTTTTACCTACCCTCATCTTTTCTTTTATTGTCATCTGAAAATTTCATCGTCTCCTTTTTCTGGATTCCTATTTTTTTTTTTAACTTCCAGGAAATATATAAATTAATCAACAGAACATAAGATTTCTAAGAAAAAATGACTATATTGCTATGTTCTTATGCAAAAAGAAAAAATAATTATATATATATTTATATTCCACTGAGTAGCTTTTTCTTAATCAGGATAAGAATTGGATGGTGATAAGAAAAGGATAAGAAACTGATATCAGGTAAACTGAATATAGGGTTTTCTAGAATTACTATATATATGATACTGAAATAAAATAATATTAAAAATATAAAAGGGATGAATTTCAATGAATAAGTCTGGTCCTCTTTATTACATATCCAGATATACTCACGTAGAAGGCATAGTATATTTGTACAAGTAGGAAGACATAGAAGTCACCTGAAGAGCTACGTTGGACTGATTATAAGAGCCTCCCCTTCCCCAGTCTCCGATGACGAGAAAGCTTACCGTACCATCGGGTTTCGCTGGCTGCAGTAGCCTCCTGAGCTCCGCCGTGGAACTATTGGCGGAGAAAATAAAAATCAAACTAAAAACATGAAATATGAAGTTTATAGGTTTGTATTTTAAAGAAGCCATTGGGAGACTGGAAAAGAAGAAGCTAAAAGAGGAAGAAGAAGATAAAATGTGTGGTGGGTTCTTTGTGTTTAGCTTCTCTTTATAAGTAGGCTAAATTGGAGACTAGAAACATATATAAAGTTAATTAATCTATAATTTTGAAGAAAAAATCTTCATAATTTTGAAAAAATCTTAATTGGTTTGAATAGAGACAATGGGCATGTGCATACCAGCATTGTCAGTGAAGTAAACTATTCTCCACGTTTATCATTTATTTAATTTTATTGGTTCGGAGTTTTGACATTTCAATTTGAAGACAATATAATTATACGTTGTGTTATCCACAGTATCAAGTATAACCAATACACGATGCCATCAAAACTTAAAACAAATCGTAGTAATCTAAAAAAAAAAATTCAGTAAAAATGTACTTGTTTTGGTTGTCTCTTTCAAATCCAATCAAATTGTTATCGAATGATTTTCTATCGAATGTAATTATGTAAATTGCACAGTACAAAAATTATATTAAAACAATCTAAGATCTGTTACATTATATGTTCAAATCTGTGATTTGTGAGGTGTGACAAGGTTTGAACATGTGAAGGATACATCGCACATGTAAGTATTTGCTAGAAATTAGATTTACCAAAATACGACAGAAACGTTAGCTTGACTCGACGAATACATAGTATGGGGGAAGGTTATAAACATACGTATTGTTATTCTGTCTTTTCGTTGCTGTTAGCCGTAGGCCCTAGCCGACAGAATCCACAATCCATTGTTTCCCAACTTGTGGGGACTTTAACAACATGAACCACAATTTTATTTTTTATTTTTTTGAACTGTTTAGCCACAATTCTTGTTGAGTACCACTAGTCATTGTTTTAAATTCAAATTTTAACATTTTACTGACTAGAAACCTAATCTATCGTTATGGAATAGTTGGGTTTGATCATCCCCCCAAAATTTTATTATGCAAACGCATCATTTGTTATAAGAGCAGTTTACTAAGGAAAATTAGTTTAGGAACCAACGAAAGAAACGGAGCTGGTATATTTTCTTGGGTGAATGCGTTGTCATACACAGTACAGGACATCTTAGATAATGGCTAAACTACACATGCGGCCATACCACTGTGTTCGAAAGATAATTCAATTATTAGGCTTAGTCACATTATCATGTGGATGTAACGAAACTTCCAATTTTTTCTTCCAATTATCGTTGAACAGCCCACTGCGTATGACTAGCCAAATATCATTTTCTTGTCAATTGTTTTTATTTTAGTTGTTGAAACCTGAAACAAATTAGAAAACTACTCAGATTATTTGCATCTAACGTATTAGAGAAAAAGAACAGAAAATTCCATTAAACAAAGTATAGTTCAGTTTATAAATCGTTGCTGGCTATGAGAAGACAAACTCAAATGGATAGAGTACGCAGGCTTGCAATTCAAGCCCAGTATCTAATGTACAAGTGGACAGGAGATGACATAAAAATGAAATCTCTGAGAGCATATTTATCCCCGCATTTATTCTTTTTTCCTAATTTTTTATTCTGTTATATACGCTTGCCTCCATTTTCTAGCTGTACCATGGTCTCCCCTCTAAACATCTCTAATATACCCCGTTAAGAGTGGTCTAAACTTTGCTATTTCGTAATTTTGTAATTTAAATTCCGTCCGAATATGATTAAAGTACTACGACTATGTTATACTTGGGGGTGAAATTTTGATATTCTAAGGATTTAATTTGTGGTGCCTATACTTGGGGTCATCATGGTCAAAACAGATATTTTAAGGAAATGAGGAGACTCTCAACAGCTCCTAAAGGAAGATTCTGTCTCTACATACACTTCGGTTTGCGGCTCTGAACCAGACTAACCGGTTACATAACTGAGTCTATATAGTACCGGTTAACGGAGTAGGGAGTTGGCAATTAGAGATTGAATGGAATCAAAGATTTGTTGACAAATTGGTCACCGTGTGTGTGATAGACTTTAGGATAGTAATAGAAGATTAGAAAAATGATGCCTGTTGCTTCAAGATTAGTCTTCCTAATGTGAATGTGTGACTGGGAGAAATTAATTTAAAATTTGTAAAAGACTATAATAACCCTAAATTAAACAATTAGCTACTCACTAAATATATTCCACGCATTAACCTTAACTTGCTAAATCCGCCGGTCCACTCTTTCCAAAGCTCTTCTTCAGTTGTGACTGTGACTACTCACTTAAGGTCTCATCTTCTTCTCTTTCAATAGCAAAAAAAAAGACTAGAGCTTTTATCAATTCATCAATGCCCTTCTACTGGGTGTTTGTTTGATTCCTAATCTGACAAGTGTTTCTCGTATTTTTGGGATAGTTTTTTTTTTTTTTTTTTTGTAAGAACTGATTTTTGGAATAGTGTGTTCTGACTTCTGAACAAGTTAGTAGATCTTGCAAGTTCTTAGGGCTTCTGATCAAACTGTAAATGGTCGAGTAGAGAGTCGCTTAACATCAAATATGTTTGACTTTTTTGATTTGGTTTTTCAGATGCTTCAGATTGCGTTTTATTTGTCGTGCGGTGCCACAGCATGTTACCTCTGGGGCCGTAGAATTAAACGGTTAGTCATTTCCCTAAACCCTTTTGAATATTGAATGTGTTGAAACACTTTTATCAATCAAAGTGTGTGTTCTTACAATGGTCCAGGAAAGCTGACTCTTTTAATAGTATTACACGTGTGGTTGACTTAAAACGGTTAGGTATGTTATTCTGGTTAATATTTCAAACTCCGGTTTATTGGTTTCTGATTTCAGATTACAAATGATTATGTTTTATTTTTTTTCCCTCTTACTCAGATGAGTTGCTTAAAGAGAAAGCCACGAATCTCCTTGTTGCTGTGTCCGGAAAAGTTGCTTCTGGCTCGCCTTCGAATGAGAAAGGTCCCTTGGGTTCTGTTTTTGAGGCTACGGTAAGATTTGTTTTTGTAAAGTCGTCACCATCATCATGATCTGGTCTAATAATCAAATGTGCAGCTGGAAACGGGGTGTGAGACCAAGTTAGACGATGATGGGGGTTTGATAAACAATTCTTTTAA
>JABAYD010018802.1:0-20623 GCA_014822095.1 Diplotaxis tenuifolia
TTACAAGGCATTTGAATCAAACATTATCGACAGTTGTAAATGTTTTGAAATGAACTCACTGTGTAGAGTTTTCCTTTGTTTTTGTAGTAGTCGATAACAGGACGATTTAAGGCCTCAAAGATTTTCAGACGCTTCTTCATTGTAGTTATATTATCATCAACTCGGCCCTGTAACAGCAATGATTCGGTTTCATGGCACTGCTATAACTGAAAACTTTGACAGTGGAATTACTTTTAGAAGACGCACCTGGTTACGATTCAAGACTCGTGTCACCATCTCCTCCTCAGGGCAATCGAAGAACAGAACTACATCCGGGTCAGCTCCTACCTGCAAGGAGTTTCAAGGAGCTTTCATTTCGAGATCATTTGTAAGTAAAGGGAAGAAGGGAAGGAGATGATAACTACAATACTCACAATGCGCTCAAAAGCAACACGATTCTCCTCAGTTCGTGGAAACCCATCAATGAGAAACTTGGAACTGTTACTCGACTCCAGCTCCTTTTGTAATAGCTTCACAGTAACTTCGGAGGGAACAATTTTCCCATCTTTAATCAAATTCAGAATCATATCCCTGAAATTGAGATTGCCTCCTCATAATGAGATTACAACCACTCTTTCTTAGTAATACACATCGAAAAGAACAATTAATAGTCCTACCCGTTTTTAGTGTGCATAGCGATTTCTCGCCTGAGCAAATCTCCAGCACTGAGATGTGTCAATCCAAAGGTCTCAACAATCTTCTCACATTGCGTTCCTTTACCACTTCCAGGTCCTCCTGAGAGTTATACACAAATCCATCAGACTAGAAGATTCAAACTGTTGATAGATATGACAAATGCTATTTCACTTCACAAAATATAGAACAACAGTTAGTGTGCCCTTGGTCAAAGAACACACCAGCTTAAAAAAATTCACAGGAAAACTCGAGTAGTAACACAGACAGATTCAAAACGTTACAACACATTAAAAACTCACCTAGTACAAGGGAGCTCTGATAAATCAAAATAATATGTAACAATATTTTACTTTATAGCAGTTGGTAAAAAACAATCACACGAAAATCGAATAGATCCAACACTATAATTAAAACAATAGAATCAAAAACTCACCGAGTACAAATGTAATGAAAGGAGTTTTCTCTTTCGGCGGTAAGCCACCTTCTTCCTGTGAGACATACAATTGAAACAAGTTTATATACACAATCAACGAGCAGATTGATCGAGCTTCTCCATATATGTACATACCGGTTTACTAATCTCCGTTGCAAATGATTCCCGAACTACGAGCCCAAAAGCTGCCTGGAATGTTATGAAAATACGTAATGACTGAGTTTAAATCAACAAAATCAACGAATCGAGCGATTAGGATCGAAAATCGAAGAGGAAAACGTCGCACCTGGTAACGTGCAAGGGATCGAGATGATGATGAAGAAATCATCGGAGAAAGTTGTGCCACGCGTCTCCACATCTTCGTTCTTCAGGTGTTTGCGATTCCGATTTTTGGATTATCGATGTTCAGATTCCAGCACAGAATTTAATATCGTCGAGAAAACGGATCGGAGGAGAATAAAATAATGAAGAGCAGTGCGTACCAAAAAAAATAATTATTCAATGTTCCCGCGACACCGTTTTGTTTTCTGTTTCAGATTTTAAGCGACCTGCGAAAATTTAAAAGGGGAAAATCGGAATAGGTCAGAAACTGAACCATTGCACGCAAGTTAAAGCTAACGTGCAGTTTTCCATTTTAAAGAAAAAAGGAACGCTGTGTCGTTTTAGCACCTCCCAAAACAGCATGTACTTCCAAATAAATGAAAAAGTGGAAAATTGGGTTAGAACATTTTATATACCAGAAACTCAGGCTTACCAAAACCTTGTAAACATCTTTCTGTAGATACATAACCAAACAAATACAAGCCCAAGTGCTAAGCCCAAACTATAGACCATATCCTAAGACTTTTAAACATCTAGTATCAAATTGGACTAAATTAGGGGTGTTCAATCCGGTAAAACCGAACTATTTAAAACCGAACCGAACTGAAGTAGAGAAAGTGGTTTGGGTTTGGTAGTACCGAATAAACTGAATGGATGTTACTTTTGAGAAACCGCGGTATATGGATATGGTTTGATATATAAACCGATTAAACCGAATAAACCGAAGAACCGATTAACCAAAATATATTAATGTATATATATATACTTACATGCAAATTTTGTAATAAAATTAATAATACATATATGCTTCTTTATGAATTTGATATTCATATTTAAAGATATTTATTTTATTAATTTTTTTCTACGTTGCAAAAGATTTTCGCTTTCGTCAAATTAAATAATAAAATTTTATTGGTAAAGATTTGTGTTAAAATATAATTATTTAATAATATTATGATATTAATATATTTCTTACGTTTAGTGTTAGTAGTAAAAAAAAGATATATTCTATTTTTAATTAAAAGTACCGAAAATATATAATAAATCTGATTTTTAATCATACAAGCTAAAATTTGTAAGAAAAAATAAATATAATATGGTTTTTGGTATAAAACCGAATAAACAAAAAACCGATGATATATAAACCGAACCAAACCACATTAAATATAGTTTCAATATGGTTGCTGATTTTTATAAACTAAAATACCGAAAACCAAAAAAATCGAACCGAAACCGAACCGAACTTCAGATTCAACAGGCCTAAATGCTACTTCATAAAACGTTGGCAAGTAGTCATACCTTCTAGAGGTCTACATTCTACAAACCAAACCACATACTTTGATGACATCATATGAACTTGTAGATGTTCATCGTTTGCTTACGTAACCATACTCAAGTGTGCACTTTTTGTCAACGCAAAGAGATTAACGAATTACACGATTTTTCATTTTTCTCAAGTGTAGGTTTCCATTATTTGCTAACACACATCTCTATAGTTATTCTCCATGTCATGGTCCTCACTAATTCAAATGCTTGACACTCGTGACAAAAAATGTCAAAAAAACGAATAGTGATGCAGAAATTTGGACAGTTATCACTTTCCTTTTTTTGGTAAGTGCTTTCACACTTGTAACAAAAAAAAAAAAGTCAAAAACAATTCAATAAAAGTCTTGTAATTCGACAGTAATCAAATTACACCACTCATTATATTTGTTTCACTAGCTACATTTTTTCATCACTCGAGAAGAATCAGCCATGGAAGCCAAGGGAGGTATCCAATGGAGCTCCATCATAGTTCCTTCCGTTCAAGAGATGGTCGAGGAGAAGCTGATCACCACGGTTCCTCCGAGGTACGTACGGTCTGATCTTGACAAAGCTGAGATCGACTGTGATTTAACAACCGAGATCCCAATCATCGACATGAACCTCTTATGTTCTTCAACCTCCATGGATTCAGAGATTGACAAGCTCGACTTTGCTTGCAAAGAATGGGGATTTTTCCAGGCAAGTCTCATAACTCAGTTCTGTTAAAAACTTACATCATTGTTTGACTTGTCTTTATGATTGTCTCTCTAGCTTATAAACCATGGAATGGACTCAAGTTTCTTGGACAAGATTAAGTCAAAGATTCAAGATTTCTTCAACCTTCCCATGGAAGAGAAGAAGAAACTCTGGCAACGACCAGGTGAGATCGAAGGGTTTGGACAAGCTTTTGTGGTTTCAGAGGAGCAGAAACTTGACTGGGGAGACATGTTCTTCATTACAATGCAACCTGTTCATTTACGCAAGCCTCACTTGTACCCCAAGTTACCTCCTCACTTCAGGTTTGCATCAAAGAACCTTACCAATTACACAACTAACACGAGTCTTCTCTGTTTTAAAACTTGGGTTATGCTTTTAACAGAGAAACACTAGAGAAGTACTCAGAAGAAGTGAAAAGCATAGCTAAGACCTTGCTAGCGAGCATGGCAAGAGCCCTGATGGTCAACCGTGAAGAGATGGAGTACTTGTTTAGTGACGACTTAGGACAGAAACTGAGGATGAACTACTACCCTCCTTGTCCTGAGCCGGACCAGGTTTATGGTCTAACACCACATTCAGATGCTATAGGACTCACCATCCTTTTACAGGTAAATGAAGTGGAAGGTCTCCAAATCAAGAAAAACGGCAAGTGGGTTTCAGTCAAACCTCTCCCAAATGCTTTCGTTGTCAACATTGGAGACATGTTAGAGGTAAGTTAAATGGACTAGAGAGAGAGCAAATGGTAATAACATTGTGAATGGTTTATTAAGGGTATTGGTTTATCAAATGTAGATGATAACGAATGGGACATACCGAAGTGTAGAGCATCATGGTGTAGTGAACTCAGTGAAGGAGAGGCTTTCTATGGCGGCGTTTCACAATACTGGGAATAGTAAAGAGGTTGGTCCGTTGAGAAGTCTCGTGGAGAGGCAAAAGGGTGCATGTTTCAGAACTGTGACCCCTGAAGAGTATTATAAGGGCTTGGCTTCACGTGAGCTAGATGGCAAAGCTTTCCTTGATGTTTGGAGAATCTAAAGGACAACAATGGTGTATGATGGCTAATATTGAGAACTTTATTAATAAAACTTAGTACGTTTCTGTTAACAGATTACACATGTAAGACTCAACCAAATACATCAATGATTTTTGAAAATCCTCTTCATTTTTTTGGGTGGCTTCGTTGGGGCTTGAGGCATAACTTAGCTCAAAAAGTTAAGGGTAATCGATGAAAAATGTGTTTTCTATCCAGCAGAAAAATCTGCAGATCTCTATAGCAGAGATCGAGTTTCTTGGAAGTAAAAATGTGTATCAAGAATCCAGTAGAGAAAGTGAAACTGTACTTCTAATAATTTGGATCATCCAAATGCCCGAAAGTCTCGTTCCAATGTGTTGAGGCTTCTTCTTCTGTTCGCATAATCCAGATATGTTTTGCTGCATCTGCTTTCTCTTGCTCTTCCAGAATTTTCTGCAATTGTCAAACATTATTTTAGAACATAACAGATATTCATATATACATAAACAGTCGAAATCCATATTTTGTAATTTTGATACGGTGCAGAATAAAAAACAATGTTCCATACTACCATGTTTATATGTTTACGGAAGAAAAACACCGAACTGAAGTAAGATTTGCAAAAACTTAAAACCCAGTTTGAGCCATAACTGAAAAGAAGTGTGATTTACATATCGCCAAGTCATCATAGTTATTTGAGGTTACCTAGCTATGATGCTAGTGTTTGATCCCCTTTAAGTAGACACAAGTAATGTCAACGAATGTACAAACCTCGGCTTCAGAAGAGGTTTTGGTCTTTAATGAAAGACAATCAAAGAGAGCAGAGAACTTCTTGGTACAATCATCAAGTTTTCCAACCCGGTAGTACTGCTGCATTTGGTAATATGGTGCTGCAAAGAGATCAATAGTCTGAGTTAATCCTTAGGTCAACAGAGTCAAGACAACATTACAGGTGAAGTGAATGCAAAGAGAGACCCTCGAAGAGATGGAGCAAACAAAGACACAAGTACAAAAGATTACACAGACATTTAGAAACCAAACACAAAGGGTTTATTAGGTAAGATGCTGTCCTAAAATGTGAAACCTTTATCGGATTTTTCCACCTTGTGGATTCAAGAAGAAGAAGTTGGATGATGTAAAGTGTTACAGCTAAAAATATTTCAAAACTATTCCTTAAAGAAAAAAAAAACTCAACCTTGTACAGTCTCATCTTCATTGCTGGTTATGTTGGAGCATCTAGACATCCCTTCAACAAAACATAACAATGCGGAAATGGTTTCAGAGAAGCTTTCAAATACAAAAATTCCCTATCATTTGTGTAAAACTAATTAAACCATTTCTAAACTATGAGCACGGTTTTTTAGTGTATAACAGACCAAACAAACACGAGAACTAAAAATGACAGCGGAAAGAGAAGACTGTTTCTAACAGATGGATCAAATATCAATCAAGTTCACATTTTGTTTGTCCAATGAAGAAACCCGAAGATGTAGAATCAGAGAAAGATCACAAAGACAAAGACATACAGTAGCAGAACCAGAGAGCGTCGAAGTATTTAGTGCAGGACACGCGCCGCCGCACAGTTGAAGAGTCGTCCATCTCCGTGCTCATCGTGTCTACTACTCTCAGGTGCAGAAATGGATCTGGAAACGGGTCAGGTGGTGGTATCCAGGTTTTGGATTTAGAGTTTATTTGTCCGCTTTTTTAATTAATACGAAAAGCCCAATAAGAAAAGCCCAAACAAAGAAGATACACATCATCAGGAGTAAGTCAACGTGCGATGATGTATATCATCATCATCATGACATGTGAAAATGGATTCAGCCCTGACAAGGCCAGTCCGTGGGTTTGAGTGCAAGGACCAGTGACCACTTGTGTGTGTGAGAGTTAGGGAGGAATCTTGGTCAAAGTTTTAAGTTTAGTCAACGAGATTATACTAAAAAGAGATATGTCCCTATCTTTAAAATGTTTATATTGTAGGCCAAAAAAGCATTATAGCATGCCTCAAACGTTACGTTTCCTCCTTTGCTTTACAGCCTTTTTTTTTCTTCCTTATTTTAAGAGAATTATCCCAAATGAAAAATATTAAGTAAATAGAAAACCATTAGTTGACTAAACAAAAATAAAGGTAAAATACCAAACCATATTGTTTGGTCAATAACCAATTTAGAAAAAAAAATTTTGCTTATCAATCAAGATTACTACTTAACCAGGTAGTTAATAATTCAGAGATACATTTCCTTTATTTCTCTCTCTTTTCTTTTTATTGATTATGAAATTTTTAATTTGTTTTATATATCTCTTTCGGCAAAAACCCTAATTTTCACATTTCTCCCCCAACTTAAACCACCCCCATTGAAAAATAAAAATTAGATCTTTCTTCTTCTTTGCTTAATAATTATCGATGTTTTAGATTCGAATCAATCTGAAAATCAAGATTTAATTTCTTCCATGGAAGCTCTGTTTTTTTCTTCTGTCTCTCCCCCCTAAAAACTTGATCTTTCGTTTTAGCTCTTATCTCTGAATCTTGAGCTTGTAGTTAAACCAAGCTTGAATCTTTCGTGATCACAAAGATTCGGAGAGGATCTTAGACTTCTGGGCTCTGCTCATTTTGTCGGAATCTCTCATCTTTATATCCGTATGGAGGAGAGAGAAGGAACCAACAACGCTGGCTTGAATCAAGTTGCTTCTTCTGAAGCTTACCCGATGGACCCACCACGACCCGATAACCCTAACCAGTTTTCAACCCCACCCATCACTTCTTCTGTAGAGAATGCGGCTCCTCAGTTCAGCTTGACAATGCCGCCGGAGAACGCTTCCTCCGAGCAGAAGAAGAAGAGAGGGAGGCCGAGGAAGTATAACCCCGACGGGACTCTCGCTGTGACTCTTTCACCGATGCCAATCTCCTCCTCTGTTCCGTTGACGTCGGGGTTGCCTCCTAGGAAGCGAGGAAGAGGACGTGGCAGGGGTAGTCAATGGGTTAAGAAGCCTGAGATGTTCCAGTTCGACAGAAGTCCTGGTACTTACTAACTCTTTGGAACCTTCGTTGCTGTGTCTGTTAGCAGTTTTTGTTAGTGGATCTATGTGGGTTTGACTTTAATTACCATTTTCGTGTCAGAAGTGAGAAAAAGGCTAAAGCTTTAGCGAAGTATGTCTATTAATGTATTTTCTGTGTCAGCTTTGGTTTTGACTTCTCTAGGTTCAGTTGAAACTAGTTTTGCAGGTGTAGGAAGTGTAGGAACTGCTGCAGATTTTGTCGGCGCCAACTTTACACCTCATATGCTCACAGTTAACGCAGGAGAGGTATGAAATTTTCGTTTTTGATATGATCATAGTCTTATCTATGATCAATCAGTAAGCACTGTTGATCTCTTGTGCAGGATGTGACGATGAAGATAATGACATTCTCTCAACAAGGATCTCGTGCTATCTGTATCCTTTCAGCTAACGGTCTCATCTCCAATGTTACACTGCGTCAAACTACTACATCCGGGGGTACTCTAACTTACGAGGTCTGTAGATTCTCTCTTCTTCTGTAAAGAACGCACTTTTGTCTCTATTTGGTTTTGCTTCAAAAGTTTTATTTGGTTTTTTGTTGTGATCATCAGGGTCGTTTTGAGATTCTCTCTTTGACGGGTTTGTTTATGCAAAATGACTCTGGAGGGACTCGAAGTAGAGCTGGTGGTATGAGTGTTTGTCTTGCAGGACCAGACGGTCGTGTCTTTGGTGGAGGACTCGCTGGTCTCTTTCTTGCTGCTGCTCCTGTCCAGGTTGGTTGGTTCAAATTTTCAAGATCTTGTTGTGGTCTTGTACCTTGAGAGAATCTTTGACATCGACTTTTATTATACAGGTAATGGTAGCGACATTTACAGCGGCTCAGGAGCCGTCACACCTGCAGTTAGCAAAAGAAAGACGGCAAAGATTCGGAGCTCAGCCACCTTCTATCTCCTTTAACATCACTGCAGAAGAAAGAAAGGCGAGATTCGAGAGGCTTAACAATTCTGTTACTACTATACCTGCACCTACTCCTTCATATCCTACTCATGAAAACACAGCCAATGTGGTTCAGAGTTACTACACAAACTCGGTTAACCATGCCCAGGATCCTTTCTCTTCCATCCCTGGAGGAGGAGGTGGTGGAGGAGGAGAAGAGGACGATGAAGGAGATGATGACGAGTTAGAAGGTGAGGAGGATGAAGAATTTGGAGGTGATAGCCAATCTGACAACGAGATTCCGAGCTGATGATCATTTGCTGTGTTTAATTTTCAGGGGGTTTGTTAGGGAGGTTGTGATGGGTTTTCAGGTTTTGGTTTGATATGTTTTAACACAGAGTGGTTAGAAGCTGGCTCTATCATTAGGTTTCTCTCCTCTTGTGATTGTTGTAGTATCCATGTTAGAAACACAAACTTACTGTTTCCAAACTCTCTCATTCAAGAAAGTTTATACTTCGCTTTTTTAAGTTTCAATGTTTAAAACCATAATTTCGATTCTAGTGAAGAGCTATTTATCACCAAAACGGAAAGCCATACTAAGTAGTAAGTACATACATATCAATTCAAAAATGCAAGAGAGCTGGTTTATGAGAAACAAAATCCTGGTCACTAAAAATTCATAATGAAAAAAGAATAACACGCTGCTTTAACCATTCGGAATGGAACCGAAAAATAAATTTTTTTTTCTTGATCTTAACATTGGGGGTTTTGGAAGTATTTTTCTATATAATCTGTTAGTAGCCAGAAGTATAGTTAATGCCATGTCTAACTGGAATCAGTTTAGTATGGTGTTATAATTATCGTTCATGACTTTGGCATTTTCTATGCAAGAGAAGAAAGGATAACTAGTTGACATAAAATCTGGAGAACTGACGATAAAAACACACATATCATGTCTCAAAAGATTCAAGAGTTAAAAGAGGAAAGGTTTTGATCTTTGACTACAACCACGCCTCAAAATTTCTTACAACCCAACCACACTTTAAAACTCCTTTAGAAGATTTAATGAACTCTGAGCGGTTTTTACTTGACATCAATCAGCTCGACGTCGAACGTCAGCCAAGCGTTAGGAGGAATCTGGCCACCAGCACCGCGAGAACCGTACCTGTGAATCACATCCCATCATAAGTTTTAAAAACAAAACATCACAACAATACAAGAAAACAAGCTGTGAGTAGGAACAAGTAGACAATTTACCCCATTGATGGAGGAATCGTAAGCTTTCTTTTGTCACCAACACGCATGCCTGAGGAACATACGAGTAAAACTTGCGATTAAAACATACACTGTAAACAAAGCGATGAGAATCAGTAAGAAATTTAGGTTACCATCAACACCAACATCCCAGCCTTTAATGACTTCTCCACGACCTGCATGTTACAAAAAAGAGCATAAGCATCACGTACCATTCACAAGAGTGTAATTCTCTAATAATTTCTTTTGAATCGTCAAAAATACCAACCTAGCTTGAACTTAAAAGGTGCCTTTCCAATGTTGGAATCGAAGATCTTCCCATTCTTCTGAAGCTTCCCAATGTAGCGGACGCTAACCTGCACTCAGAGACAATAGAATGAGCTCTGAATAGCTAGGAAAATAAGATTACTGCTAACAAAATAAGTTGATGCAATCAAATTAACTACACCCACCAAACCATTAACTACACCCACCAAACCAACCCGACAAAGACCATTAGGGTCCCTGTGCTCTAAGACATTGGGTTGTTCGCTTCCAATCCTATGTGAATTCTTTCAAAACCCACATTTTATTACACTACCACCTTGTTGAATAGTATATGTGATATCATATATCAGTATACCTGTTTTCCAGGAGTAGCTTTCTTGCCGTTGGGTTTGCCCAATTTTAACTCTTCAACAACGAGCCCACCTGGGTATGTCTGTTCCTGAGAAGCCTTGGAGTTCTCCACCGTAGCTTTCTCACTTGAGTTCTTCTGCTTATTTTTCTTCTCAGCAGATTTATCTGCCGTCTTAGAGTTAGAGCTTTCACCCCTGCAATTCCAAATCACAGAAAATTGTTAGATGAGAAAAGGTCTGGAAGAACCTTTGTACAAAGCCTACTCTACTCTACTATATTTCACAAATGACATTGGTTACGTCGTATTATCCAAAAGAGTCCTTAAATCAAGAAATAAGAGTTCTCACTTGGCACTGTTTACAGTTGCATTTTGAGCTTTCTGGTTCGAAGCAGTTTGGGTGGTTTCCTTCTTCTCCTTCTGATTTTTCTTCTTTTTATTCTTGTTTGCACTGGAACAAAAATTTAGAAACAAAATTTAGAAACATATACGATACTGTCATTATGTCCTCAGCGTCAGTGAAAAGATCAAAGAGAAGAGTACCTTTCTTGTCCACCACCATCTACCTCAGAAGCCTTGGCCTTGCGTTTTTTGTTGCTACCTTGTTCGTCAACATTTGACTTCTTCTCTGTTTCAGGTGTTTTCTCATTGACAATAAGAAAACCATCTTCATCTTCGCTCTCCACAACTGGTACATCTGCACTCTCTTTGACAACAATCTGTTTATTTGCGTTCTCATCTTTGGTAGCTTGACTCTTCTTCTTGGAACGTTTTGTCTTTTTCTCCTCCACAGTAGGCTTCTCTTCATCTTCTATCTCCTCAATCACAACTAGAAAAAAAAATACCATTTCAGTTTGTTTCAACATTACAAGGAAAGATAACAAAACCATGCAGCAGTTATACAACTGAATCATCTTATCAACTATCTTTTTGACATGTTATTATAGCTATAAGCCAAGAGTGAAGGATCAAGACGAAAAGCAAAGGTACCTCCACTGTTTGGAACTGAAGATTGGCGATACATTTCGAGATTACGATCAAGAAAGTCCTCAAACTGATTCAACTGATCCGTATCCATCTCATCCTCATCTTCATCCTCTTCTTCACTATCATAGTCAGAAGACTCTTCTGACCCCATTTCAGCAACATCCATGCCATCTCTAATAATGTCGCAACGAAAACTCTAAATACTAATAGATTACATTACACAAGAAAGTATCAACTAATAACACAAAAAAAAGGATACGAATCATCTTCGTCTTCCTCATCGTACTCATCATCATAAGCCTCCAAGAATCCAGAAAGGTGGACACTTGTGTCACCAGTGACAGAGAACTCAACAGTCTCGTCATCATCTTCAAACTCCAGATTCAGAGGGCAAGACTCAGTCTTGTTAGGCAAGAGTGAACACAAGTAAACGGGTGTTTTTCCTGCTACCGAACACTGTATCACACTATTCTCTTTCCCCAAACCCGATCCTAGAGTTGCCTGAATGATACATACAAACATCAATAGACATATCATCGAACACTCGCAGCTCTCTCAAAAGGGACAAGATTGTACTGTACCTGAGTGAGGTGAAGCTTTCCTTGTTCGTTTTTGGGATGGTAAGTTTGAGGTTTTCCAGGTTTCACTTCAAGTCCTGTAACAGAAACACAATCGGAAGTGAGAATCGGAGATGCCGAGAGATTAGGGTACAGAGAAACTAACTAACCCCAGAAACCCATTTTCGGCGAGACGGCGATGAACTTCTAGTTCTGAAGGAAAGTTTTAAAACCCTAGAAGCAGAGGGGTTTTGGCGGAGTCTTTATAAGATGAGCGGTTACCGTGGTTATTCGGTTTCGAGAAATTTCTAACTGTTTTGCTTAACCGAAACGTTCCTGGTAATATGGGCTTTCGTGAGTTTAAATCATTTGAAGCATTCTAAAGAAATTCATTTTAATGATTGTTGCTATTTTTTCTTCAAATTTCTTAATATTTTTATATTTGTGGTATAATAGGATATTTGTTTAATCATACGTCAGCTAAAAGCATGGCATGTTTTGAAATCCGATTAAAAAGCTTTGATATTTTATAACAGATCCTGCATGTCACATTTCTACAGAGACACATGACATGTAGAAGCAGGACCGTCTCAAATTTTCTATACACCCTGTTCAAAAAGATGTGAATCATCTTTTCTTTGTCATCTATATTAATAGTATATTTAATGATTTATTGAAGAAAATTTAAAAATTTGTAACTAAGTTGATGTAGATTTTAAAATTATAAGTTTTAATTTAGCAACATATTGAAACATTAATAAATTATTAATATATATATATATTTTTTTAAAAAAAAATCTATAATCTTTTTTGATTTCATCTTATTTTTTGCTTATTTTTTATTTTTATATTTGGGCTTTGTTTGATCGCTCCACTTTGCACATGCTTTTAGATAGTCCTGATTTGTTTTAACTTTTTGGTTTTTTCATCTACATATAACTGAGTTTGAAAGTGGTGGATTAGCTATTGGGTTAAGTTGTAGCCACCTGTTAAGTGATCCAGTTTGTGCAATGCTGTTTATTCGAACATGGGCAGATTTAACTTTAACTCGAAACATCATGACTCCACCACTCTTCCACTCACTCCCACCTCGCAGGTTCGCTAGCCATAAGCTCTCTAGCAACCAACTTCTTAGTCATTACATCAAATCTTGCTTACCAACAGCTCCACCTTCAGCTCAATGTAGTTTTCGTTATCCGATTAGCTTTCATTTTTTCGAGAGGCGAAATGACATTCAAACAAGACATACAACAAACTTAATAAAAAGCTCCCCTAAGAATCGAAGACATTGAGCATGGGGAGTTTCTTGGTTATACAAACATAACCACCAACAAGTAAAAAGACAACTACGAAAACAAGGATGATGACTAAGGCAGTACGCCCGTTGGTTTCGCCTTCTCTGGCTTTGCCTTCTGTGGATCTGCCTCTTTCCTCATAGCTGCAGAAGAGGGAGCTCGGATTTTGGTAGACAAGAATACCGCTTTGTTTGAAGAAACAGCTCTCTTCAGTCTCTCCGAATTGCTTGTAGTATAGGTTCATCGCGAATGATGATCTTTGGTACAGAGTTGTAGATGATACATGTAAGCAAGTCTCCTCGTTGCACAGAACAGACGTGCATGCGAAGTTCAATCGATTTTTTTTATAAAAAAAATTATATTGTTTATGACTGATATGCCGCCTAAACCAATTTTTAGAACATTGGTTATAACATATAGGTTTTGGTTAGTTTAATTTGGTTTGGTTTGATGTAAATTTTAAAATTATAAGTTTTAATTTAGCAACATGTTGAAACTTTAAAAGTTTTTATTATAATATATATATACATATATATATATATATATATTTAAAACATCTTTAGTTTTATCTTAGTTTTACTTATTTTTTTATTTTTATATTTAGGTCATGTTTGATCGCTCCACTTGCCCATGCTCTTAGACGGTCTTGTCTAGAAGTCAATGAATGGTTTGGCCACAACCTTGAGGTGATGATTGTTTCACTAGTTTTAGTTTTTAGTTTTTGGTTTTTAGATTTTAGTTTATGCTTTTAGTTTTTAATTTTAGATTTTAGTTTCTAATTTTTAGATTTTGGTTTTGAATTTCAGCTTTTGGTTTTAGTTTTTAGATTTTAGATTCTAATTTTCATTTTTGATTTTTATGTATCTTCTTAAATTGTAGAGAATCACTTTTTTAAATGAATAAATTGTTATAAAATAATAAAACAAAAACAGTTAAAAATTACTATTAAATTTATCAAAATAGAGTGGTTATTATTTAAAATAAAAATACATTAATATAATATTTTATTTGTAAGTATTATACTAAAATAAATTATCAAACATCTATAAATTATTAAAAATGAAAATTTTAAAATTGTTTATAAATTTTCTTATATAAAATATTTTTATTTGAAAAAATTTAATGGTTATTTTTAAATAATATGATATACTTTATTAATAAAATATTTGAGTTTTTTATAATTTTTAGCTATTGTTGATGTGTCTAGTAATTATTACAATTATTCATGGATTTTTTATATAGATTAATAACTAACTGTTTGCAAATAATCTACCAGAAATTGTATGGGTAGTTTATTCTATGAAATATTATTTATTTAATTAAAATAGGTATTTCTATAGAAAAAAAAAACGAAATTCGTTTTTGTAAGAAAAAAACCCACAAAAATTAGTTTTTGGCTTTTCTTCGCAAATTGGTTAAAACTTTGAAAAACTAGTTTCCCTAAATTTTAGGGGATCCATTTGTTTAAAAACTTGATTGGTAAATAAGATAGTTTTTACAAAAACAAAAACTAAAAACTACAACTTGATTATAAGAAAAATAGTTTTTAGAAAAACAAAAGCCAAAAACTAAAACAGAAACTACAAACAATTATTTCTGAAACTCTTATCTTTATAGGAGCTTCTCTCTTTTACCGCCAACTAAAATTGCAATATATTTTTTTCTGCATTGGTTGACAAGAAAATGATATCTTCTAGTCCGACTCTCATCTCTTAACTACAAGTTCTACATTCATAGGAAAAGTGGCTCGGTGGACAACCTATACGTTCTGGGTGTTATGTGTTTGTTTTATCTTATGTAGTAGGCAGAAGATGTAACATGTCGGTGGTCAAAAGAAGCGTATCAGAACGTGAAGGGGCAAAACAATAAAGGACAGATATCATTATCACCAATGCGAGATCTACGCGTGCGGTGTTTACTGTTGACCTTCGTTCCCACGAAGGGTAGTTTCGTCATTTCAACAAATTATCTCGTGGCCGACTACGCGCCGTCTCGATTGATCGATCGCACACGGCATTCACTGCACCGGCAGAAGAAAACAATAGAATAATTTTTCCATCAAATTCGATTTACGAACAAGACAACGACGAGCATCATATGATTCCTTGTCTTTGGCGAAGTTTGTCCTGAGCTTTTATTCAAGGTTAATAAATAGATTATCTTTGGGTTTGTTCGTTAGTTTGCAATTTGCATGCTGGATCTGTCTCTTTTTCTCATTTTCCTGAAAATCTGATGGTGAATACGTATGACATATCTGATTTGAATTCACACGATCTTCTGGTTTAGATTTTTGATTTAGTAGTTAGTGTAGTGTTCGTTGAGATCGATGATGTTGTTTGTTTCCATTAGTATGGCTTGCTCATAGTGTTCTTCTTCCAGATTCGGATCTTGTGATTTCGCTTGAATCGGTGGAAGATTGCAAATCCAAATCATTTTTGCTTGGACTGCATTTTCCGAAGAATGTTGATAGTGACTTATCATCATCACCTATAAGCTCTCTTCTCATTGGTGGCGTTTTTAGTTTATGGGAAAGGCTATGGCTTTGGGATCTCCTAAAGTTTCTATATTTGGTGCTGCTTTTCCTCGGAAGGTATCTACCATTGCAATTGCTATAGGAGGATTAGCATCCTTCTTTGTTTTCGGATTGTTGCTTCGTGTTTCGTACCCAATCAGTTCCTCGATAAATGGTGTGTTTTATGGGAATGCGACTCCTGAACTAGTTGAAGTCCCTCTATCTTTGGGCAACAGTACCGAGAAAGGTCTTTACACGGGTAGTGATATTAGTGTTTCGGATCAGAATCTGACTTCTCACTCTAGCTTGGGATCATCTGATGATGCTGTTGTTAGTGAGAAGATATCACCGCCGGGTTTTGATAGTGATGGGAAGGTGGAGAAGGCTTTGGTGGAAAGGAAAGAGGATACGGCTGAGAACAAGAAGGCTGATGTTGGATCAGGTGAAGTTGAAGGTGAAACCAGTGGAGACACTCCAAGTGTGCTACATGATGACTCTAAAACTGCTTCAGCAGAACCAGGTACGGTTTCTTAAACAGGCTAGTTTCCACTCACGTAGGTTTTGTTCTTGTTGTTTGGAACAGCTTGATTTATTGTAGCTTAGTTTTCCTATAACAGAGAATAACTAGTAGTGAATGTTGTGCATTGAGTTATGCATTTCTATGGCAAATCGCTTTGTTTTCGGATAGGTTTTGAAAAGAATGATTGGCTATAGCCTATAGATCTACGTTATCTAGCCTTAGAAGATTACAGTTGTTTTGAGTTGGTGAGAGAGCAGATAGTGGGCTTGTTCAATTGTATTGGCAGATATTGTTGTAGGAAGTGAATTTAGGCTTTGTTTCGGCATTTGGTTGATACTTCTCTCTGTTCTGGTGAAATGGATGAGAAGAGCAGTTTCATAGCTTTGTTCATGTCAGTTTCACTTCTATCAAGTTTAGTTAGACTTCAGTTGCTTGCTACTCAGGATCCTCCATGTTTTCTAATTCTGTTATTAATCTGTTGCTCACTCCAACCTTTGATTGCTTTGTAGAGTGTGATTTGTACCAAGGTAGCTGGTTTTATGATCCGGAGGGACCTGTGTACACGAACAACTCTTGCCCCGTCCTGACACAGATGCAGAACTGCCAGGGCAATGGACGACCTGACAAAGGATACGAGAACTGGAGATGGAAACCATCTCAGTGTGACCTTCCTCGGTTTGATGCCAAGAAATTTCTAGAGCTAATGAGAGGCAAGACACTAGCCTTCATAGGTGATTCAGTTGCTCGTAACCAGATGGAATCCATGTTGTGCCTTCTTTGGCAGGCAAGTAACTCTTCTTCTTCCATCATTACTTATCTCAAAATACTCAATTAATGGCGAAAAAAACCTGTATTAATGATCTTCTAGTATGTCGCTTTAACGTATATTGTTTTTTTTTTCAGGTGGAAACACCGGTCAATCGTGGGAGCCGAAAGATGCAGAGATGGTTATTTAAGTCATATTCAGTATATATCGCCCGGATATGGTCATCTTGGCTCGTCCATCAGTTCAACGAAAAATTCGATTACGCTCCAGAAGGTGTCACCAAACTAAAGCTGGACCTTCCTGACGAGCACATAATAGAAGCTCTTCCAAAATTCGACGTGGTTGTTTTATCATCAGGGCACTGGTTTGCAAAGCAATCTGTCTACATACTAAACGACGAGATCGTTGGAGGCCAATTATGGTGGCCAGACAAATCAAAACCCATGAAAGTCAACAACGTGGAAGCATTCGGAATATCAGTTGAAACAATCCTAAAGTCCATGGCTACACACCCTAACTACAGCGGTTTAACCATAGTGAGAACATGGTCTCCTGATCACTACGAGGGTGGTGCTTGGAACACAGGAGGTTCATGCACAGGGAAAGAAGAACCAATCCTTCCAGGGAAGCTAGTGAAAAACGGGTTCACGGAGATAATGCACGAGAAGCAAGCCACAGGGTTTAACCGAGCTGTGGAGGGAGTCTCGGATAGCTCAAAGGTTAAGTTAAAGCTGATGGATATTACAGAGGCTTTCGGGTATCGACATGATGGTCATCCTGGTCCGTACAGGAGTCCTGACCCAAAGAAAATTACTAAAAGGGGACCTGATGGACGACCTCCGCCTCAGGACTGCTTACACTGGTGCATGCCTGGACCGGTTGATACATGGAATGAGATGGTGTTGGAGCTTATAAGGAGAGACGTGGAAGGCAAGAAAAGGAATAGCTGATGAGTTTATATATACTATTTATTATGATTCTTGATCGATGATCAACCAAACATAACCACGGTGAGGTAGAATTAGGATTGTTTCTGATCGTATTTCTTCCACGTTCGCTTGTGTCTTTGAGATTGAAAGCGCTATATTTTCTTTTCTTTTATTTCGTTTTAATTTTGGCTATTTTTTCGGAGGTATTCTGAGTTGAGATGTACATTATGGGATAAAATCGAATTTTATAAATAAGTATGTGCTTAAAATAAAACTTATGAATAGATTTGGGGGTTTATGTACAAAATACAAGACGCTGAGTAGATTTGAGCTTCAAGAAACAAAGTCAATAATGATGGGGAGCTTCTGTAACTGTATATGAGTAGCAAAAGCAACTCCTGATTCAAGAGAAACCAACAATTTCACAAAAAGAGATTCAACTTGAGAAAACCCCAATCAAAATGCTTTGACTTATTAGTTTACAAATCATATGGGCCTAAAAACTCTTTCGACTGAGTTAGGTTTCATATTAAATTGGGTCACGTTGGGGAGGCCATATACTGAGCACTGAGCCATCTTCAGTATTTTATTAGTTTCGTTCCTTTTACTGCAATGCTATAAAGTTTTTTCTTGTGTTTTTTAATGTGTTAATATCTTTCAACATAACTTTTGGGTCTTATACTTTGACTAAGCTTTCGGATGGGAAAAATGTCAGAATACATGTACCACTCGATCTACCCGAGTGATAACCGAAACAATTACACAAGATAAATATTTGTAACAATGAACTATATCATTTTATTTAGAATAGACAAAAAAAAAATAGAAGCAGTATTTATAACTCTTATCATATTGAACATTTACGTTATATACAAACAATCTTATAAAATTGAAGAAATCATTCATATTACTTCAAAATTTAAAGTGACATTCAAATAATTTTGAGAATGTGGTCCAACATCGATCTGGCCTCGGGCCCTCAGAGATGCAGCCTAATTATATAAATGTTTATATGTCGACTATAGCCTTAAGGTATATAATAAGAAAATAATTGATCGTACAAAAGATATAGGTATATAATAAATAGAAAAATGAAACTGATAGATGTAAGAAATGGAATGTGGTAATGAACATATTGCCTTTAAGCCATTAACTAAAGAGAAGATCAGAAGAAGTAGACGATTGGGCAAAAAGACGTCATTGCTTACCCTAACAAGCCCCCTCTCTCCATCTTTGTCCAATACGTATACCAAAAAGGCAATATCGTCACCTTTTCTCTCTGACAAAAAAATAACGTAACGTTTTTCTAAATTTTTATATACTAAAACACTTTATTTATTTTCTGTCTTTGTTCCACTCTAACCTATTGTTTTTCCCAACTTTACAACAAATCACTGACTGAGATTCAGAGACCATCGATCATCGAGCACAAAATCAGACAAGATCAGATCCTGATGACTCATCTTCATTATCATCATAAAAAATAATCATCAATATCATTGTAATAAGAATCTTTGTACAAATAATTAATTAAACGTAAAGACATAACTACATCTTTAGGATGAATGATTTTCAGGAGAAGAAAAGAAACCGTCGTAAAGAGTTCAGATTAGTAGTGAATAAAACATGGATAAGATAATGCACCGGAAGTTGAAAATAAATGGTTTCTCTTCCCTCGCTTCTCCCTCTTGAGTTCATCCAAGCCTCTCTCTTTCAAAAACCCTAAGTGGTTAATATTCCTAATTGTGATTCTAAGATATGCTTTATATCTTAGTTTGAGCTGTTGTTTTGTCTTAAAGATTCATTAGAACTGTGACACTCCAATATCGCAAAGATGAACTTAAATTAACCTCTCTTTTTTCGTTATGCAGGGAAAGCGTTCTACGTCAGATCAGTTAAACGAGGCGGTGAATTACGTGAAAGTATCTTCAGATGAACATCAAGGACATGAGTTCCAAGAGAGATGGTCTCACGTTATTGTCTGGATGAAGCTTTAGGAGTAGAAATGCACATGGTATACATGAAACTCATGCAGATTTTACACATGCTACTTCTGTTGTAGATAGCAAAATTTATGTTTCAACAGTTTGCTAGTGATGTTTTATGTGTGAATCTTGTCAGCGTACATACCAAAGGAATTTGTGTCCTAATTCTGGTAAAGGTTGAATAGATATCCTATGACTACCTAATTAATATCGTCTTTGACAGTATTTATCAGATAAATTGATGAATATGTTTAAGTTAATATGTGAAGTTGATTTGCTTTAATGCTGCAGGTCATATATCTGGATTTAATTGACTTCGAAGACCTCAAGGATACACTTACGATGCTTACCCTAATGTACTAAGTATTTTATTAACTTCTCAAACCTAAAACGTTGAATATAGACTGTTTCCTTGCACTTGTACTGTAAATTTGTATATTTATGTGTGTTGCTGATTTTGAAAAGAAATTATGTGCCTCCCTATTTTTAAAGAATTTACGAGAACAACATATTTTGCTGAAAGCAAATTTATTGGATTCACCATATTTCAGCATTTTAATCTTGTAAACGATTACAAAGCAAATAGGCTCTTTCGGAAATATAACATAGTCAACGTATGCTATTAGAAGCTTTTCAAGAGTCAAGACTATAATCATAATTCTTTCAAAAAAAAAAGACTATAATCATAAAGACACTCCGGCATATAGTATTTACTTTTTGAGGTAAAAATCCGAGGTCAATTCCGAAATTTAAGAGGACAGTTTTACAAAATTGTCTCGTCTTAATAGACCCAGCTTGCTTTATCT
>JABAYD010018820.1:0-11559 GCA_014822095.1 Diplotaxis tenuifolia
AATAAATAGAATTGTATGATATATTCCTTACTCCCCCTATATTAGAATTTAAGGAAATACCTCAGCAGCCTCTTGGACTAATTCAAAAGCAGGTCTCCTAATGAGTTTCCGAGCAGCATTGTTGAAAAGCAAAAACTTGGCTTTTGCTTTTGATTCATCGGATACACGTAAAACCAAGTGGTAACTAAAAAATACAAAATACAAATTAGTTTCATTCTGGATATAATAGTATGAGATTAGAAACTTAGCAAGATTGATGAACATAAAACGGCCATACCAGTGAATAACATGTTCAACATCCTTCTTGCATGCAATGCAATTGAATCGAGGATTCAACTCAACATTGTTTTGGTTTGCGTCAAAACCATCTCCTTTTCTTACCACTTTTCTTAAGCAAAAATTGCAGGCAGTGTAGTACCATGATTTTTCCAAATCAACAGCCTCAATTGTGGCAACAACCATGTACTGTCCGGCCTATTTTGATATATTTGAATGATAAAAATAAATATGAAGTGATATCATATCTGAATTAGTTAAAGCCAAAATTATAAATGCTTGGCCATCGAGCGAATGTAAAATATTTACCGAATTTGCTGAAATAATTTCAGAAATTTTTTTCTTCATGCTTTCCATTGCTTCAAAAATACTGTGTATTGACAAAGACAAAAAAACCACAATTTAATCAACTTTTTAATCACCCTCAATCGTAATAATATAAAAGATATAGAGTGGAGATTGTAACCTCTTTGGCGACTTAATGGATATAGAACGACTGCGCATATAAAGTGTATTTATAAGAGAAACCTTAAGAAACCTAGGTACTATAAAATATACGTAGGATTGAGCGAAAAGAAAAGTCTATATAGAATTAAAATTCGGTTGGGTTATTACTTTCCTTATAATCGTTTAAAAATTATATTTGCTAAGAATAAGGACATGAGTAGTTGTCAAGTATAATCTTTTAATTGAGTAGTTGTCAAGTATAATCTTTTAATTCTATAATATAATCTTTTATTAAGAAAGCAATAAGGCAATTTCATCATTTTGTTTGACTGAAAAGTTTCTTGCAATGCAGCCACCAGCCGGAAAATTTATAAAAAAGGAAAGACATTCATTTAGTATTATTTCCATTTTTCATAGTTTGAGGTACAATATACTCAAATGCATAAGATTAAGGAAAATGAGTAGTGGTCAAGTAATATATTCAATATTCCGATATTGGCAAAAGCATGAAACATCACGGTCCAATGATATACATTTGTATTTTTTTCGTCCCTTTTGCCTTACCATCTTAACAATTTACGTAGGATTTAGTCTTGATATCCTTTAGGTTTTTAGGTTTGAAATAGGGCTTATCTCCTTTAGGCATACGTCTGGTGGGTTCAATATATTCATGGACTAACCGAATCCAAAAATTTGATTATAACTAAAAACAATGGTTTTATTAAAAGTTAAAGTAAAGGATTAACTTGATGGCAAGTTAATACTTATAATCAGTTTTATCATAATGATACAATTCGATCTGATATTTAACTTTTATATAATGAGTCAAAAAATGCATGGACTTGGTAATAGGTTAATGCGTGCAAAAATCAATGCCTAAATACATTTAGTTATATTTCACGTGAACCAAATTAGAAAGCGTCCATATTGTGGCTTGTCACCTGAACGTTGTTATTACTTGTCAATGTCCGACAAGTGTTAATCATGCTTCTTCAGCAATGACTTTATCATGCTTTAGGTATTTTCATAATATTTTTTTCGAACTAAAAATATAGTCTGAAGATTCTTATACTGTGTCAATCAGTATTGAATATTATAATGTGTGAAAAAAGAAGTAGACATACAACCATTGAATATTATAATGTGTGAAAAAACCAAGTAGTCTATTGCATGACAAAGATAATGTGGATAAAGATATCTCGATTTGTGATATCAAGAACCATGCTCGAAAAAAAAAAACGAATAACACTTGCAACTGAGAAGACAATACGGGTGAACCAGAGTTAGCTAGGCCTTGCATGTGTCCTCCAACATCATGTGCTATCACATCATTTTCAAACAAAGCTCTCTATAACTATCACCCACCTTTCAATGTTTCAGCATTTCTTTCCAAGCATGCTCCAGGATCGTTTGAGAATTAAAACCACCAAAAACATATACCGTCCGACCATATTTTAACAAAGACACTTCGTGGAAGATGGGATCAGAAACTTCGGTGAAGAATTACAATACTCATGAGACCGGTTCGTCATCTGAAGAATCAAACAACAGGAGTTCAGATCCCAACCTCTACTTCAGGAAAATCAGCCTTTCATATTTTGTTGCGGAACCTTTCGAAATGCTCACTAAGCACGCAAGGTTCAAGCAAAAGTGCTTGGAGAACGACAACCCGGAGGAACACTATATTGAAGGCTTACTTAAGTACTTTGTCGTCAAAGAAAAGGGTGTAGGACTCTATCATCTACGCCGATCGTCCATGTTAAACTATACAGACAGTACGTATCTTTACGGTTTGTTAATGCTTGTCTTAGGCAACTATTCTAAAGGAAAAAAGTATTTGGATAAACTCCAATGGAAAAAAAAACAATCAATCTCTAATCATTGCTGGGAAAGAGTCAAGAAGTCACTAAGCACAATCCCTTCAATTATGGAGCAAGATTAACATACAAATATGGTAAACTTTCGGCCATGGCCAAAGTGCAATCTCGATAACATGGCTAATGTATGCAAGCATTGTTACTACTTCAAGAGGCTTGACCAATTTGTTCAGTTTGCTATAAATACAGAGTAAAGCAAGGAGAGTTGTGAAGATCATTATATATGCACGCATGTAAAAATAGTTGTGATTTTTTCATGTTTATTTCGTTTTATCCGGTCAGTTTGTTCATTGTCCATTGTCCAAGCAGTTGTTATTTGATACTTCGTTCATTGTCCAAGCAATTGTACTTTTTCGGATGCTCATGAATTTTTTTTGATTGTGCTGCAATCTCTTTTACTGAATTGTGTATCACTATGTGTGTATATTGGTTTATTCTAATTGAACAAATCGGTTTCAAAACTACGATTATTTGGTTAGGATAAAATGTATAACATTTCGGCCGTTTGTTATAGCCCATAATAATTAAAATAAGTAGATGTAAAATAATAAAAAGAAAATACGACACAAATTACTATAAATCCGAAAACAAATTTCAAAATATATCTTCTCGCATATGACTAATAAGAAAAACTCAATGACTAAAACTGTGTAGATGGAATTATCTCCAGGACTTCAAAAGTTTTCAAGTTGAAGAGGTAATTTTCCTCCTCTATACCAATCTTACAGAAATAGGTTCCGCCAATTAACGTAGAGAGAACATAATGGACGACAACGGGTTCCTCGATCTATAGAGATTTAGAAAAATAATTGGTAATCAGGTTCAGTTACTGAAAATATGCATAGTTTTGAAAATCAAGTATAATACTAGAATATTAAGTTCTTAGTTATTACCTGGTCATCCGATGATCCAGATAACTCAACGCAAGGAATCTCTAATACCTCTTCTGCAAGGTTGTCACGCATAAGTAACTGTGTGTGGCCAGTGTTGTCAAGGACCACCAATTGTACATTGTACCTAGTCGAAAACAAGTGTTTTTAACATTAAGATTACAATAATGTGTTTCTCGTATAAAATTACCTTGGCATCAGTTCTGGCTGATAGTTTTTACACTGGAAGCAATAGTACTTTTTATTGAGCATAGACTTTTGATTTCCATAAACGTGGTCATTGCTAGGCGCCGAAACTACTTTACGACCACAGATTTTGCAACTCATATAGTACCATCCCATATCGTAATCAATTCCAGCAATTGTACACATAACAATACACCTCTGCCGCTGTGTATCCAAAAAGCAGAGTGTTATACTCAAATCGAAAACAATGTTAATATATAACATCTCCAACACTTCAAGAACTGATTTCTGAATGATAACCTCAAAAAAATTATACTCTGAACACTCTGGACTCAGACAATATGGTTTCGACAGAACCAATGCAATGTGGGGATCTCTTTTGTTCATCCTGTAAATATTTGAAAAGTATTTGAAATTATGATTGTTACACGTCGGTATAATATAAATTGTGGGAAATATTTTAGGTATCGATGAATCGGAGACACTTACAATTTTGAAAAACTTTGAACCTCTAACATATCAGGATCGAGGGAAACGTCAGTGACACCATATGCAGTAGATACACTATCTGTTGGTCGGTAAGACAAAATAGTTAAGTAACAATACTCAATTTGGTTGGCGTAATGTAGTAGTTTAATTTAATAAAGGAAGGTTACCTTGGAAAACACCGATTTTGCCAAATCGCAGAACGCATATAATAGACTTCTCCTGGATGAGGTTTTTAGTAGCATCGTGAACAAAGATAACATATTTACCCCACAGATGAACAGTGAGGTGATCAGAACTGGAGCAAACAATCGGAAGAAACAAACAATAAATATACTATGATAAGTGCTTTCCTAGATAGTTTGAATTTGGAAAACATACAATTGATTCTGGAGCTCCAGTGATATCTTCTCACTGTCTTTTCCATTGAGAGAAACAATCTCTGCTGACTCCAACTATCTGACCTATGACGTCTACAAAAAAATAATCGAGGGAAAAAGCCGTCTCAAAGAAATGGACCGGTTCGATGTGACCGTAACAGAATAAGCACAAGACCAAATAAATCGCAGCCTCAACATGTTTTGATATATTCACCGACCAAATACTCAGTATTGACCAAACCATCCAAGATATCTCTGAAAGAAACTGGTTGGAAACCAGTGAGTGGTTAGACATCTCTATGATTCAGACCTTTAAATTAGGTTAGACAAAGTGTTTAGATTGATATAAGTGTTAATAAAACCACGGTTTTATTACATGCGTGTTTGTCAAGCTAAGCATATATTACGTGATACTCCTTAAAATATATGTACAATCTAGAACAATTTTTACTAATTTCCTTCTCAAAGTTTTACTTATTCTACAATATATTACTTGCTCAAGAATATATAAGATATAAAAAGGAAAAAAATTATGACAATACAATACGAGTATATTCTTTTACATTGTTTCTTTAATGAATATGATTTTCTTACCATCTCCTTTTTTACCATGGATTGATTCTATTTTCAAAAGTAATAATAGAGAAATAACTTATTTCATTACGTGATAGCCACTTAAAATATATGTACAATCTTTAAAGATTTATAATATTTCTTTGTCAAAGTGTTGTCTTATTCTACAATCTATTACTTGCGCAAGTAAATATATGCTCAATATTGGAAAAAGCATTATGACAATATAATTCTTACAATATTCCCTTATCAAAGTGTTGCCTTAACAGTTTGTAAATTTATATTAAGATTGAAACCTTATTGTAAACATAATTTCCTCACGTTACAGTCGCAAGTCATCTCGATATGGCAATTTGAATATATTTGGTTGATATGAATATTCAACGCCAACTTTGTCTCAATATATATGAAAATAAAAATCCAAAAACAAGGGTACATTGACCAAAAATTAAAAAATGTTAATTAAGAATGCGAAAGTAAGACAAAGCCATAAGAATAGGAAATAAAACAGACTTTGAATAACCAAAATCAGTCACCGTTGATTTTTTTCAAATCCTTAAATTTTGGGTTCCATGTCTTAGCTTTTGGATCCCAAACAAAACAGCTGACGACTTGCCGATGCTGGGATTTGAGATTGGAACAATCAGAATCGAGATTGTTAAAGTCCATCCAATCCATAAGCTTTTGTAGATTTGGATCGTGTGTAAATGTCATGACCTTGTGATATTGATGACACTCATTTTTTTAACCTCTTCATTGTTTTCGTTGTTTTGGGATCTCTGAGAAGTTTTAAGGATAATGTTTAGTAATTGAAAGTGTTAAAAAAGTATAATATCAACTTCTATATTAATATATATAAATATGACTTACAGTAAGGTACAATGATGACCATGTTTTATCTTGATCCCATGTAAATACTTCCTGCATGGAGAGAAAAAAAAACAAGATATCAACAAAAATGAGCTTCGACTAAGATGGATCTCGAGAGATAAGAATACCTTCTTAGGAAGTGACCATAGATATTTCGATGGCTGCATGGTACCTACAAACAGAAATTAAGGAAAAACAGACTAATTGATATCTTGTTTGTGCGCAAACAACACATCTTTACATATTTATAGACTTCCTTTAACAAAGTTAATTTAGGGTTATAGGTTATATGATATTGGGCTTAAAATCCAGCATAGATATTTATGAATACTTCACTAAACTAACTTTGGACGTTTGGGCCCCCAAAACCTTTGGACGCTTGTCTCCGGTCTAACGACATAGTCAATAATGAAAACTATCTTGTGATAATATTTAGCAGGCTTTTTGTTAATCTAGCAGGCTTTGGTGATACTATTTTCTTATTGGACCTGGTAGAGTCCAGCAACGAAAATTATCAACCAGATAAACCACAATTATAAAGTCTTATTCGATTGCTGGTTAGCTTTGGAACTGATACACTGAAACCCGTAATTTTCTGTCAACTCGATTATTAAGATAGGCGACAACAAAATCTTGTATGAAGATAGATCAACAAATCAAATCACGTCACTGATATCGTGGGATTAGTACCCATATTTTATGATTTACACTTACCAATATATTATGACATAAGCAACCATATTTTGACCTAATAAATTAGTTATTACAAAATAATAAAATTTTGAAACCAACAATTAGTAAAACATCTTATGTATTAGATAATTACGACTAAGGACAAGTTCATATATACTCAAAGATAGATCAAAAATCTTATTACAACTAATTTTTGAAACCAACAATTAGTGAAGATAGATCAATAAATCAAATCTTATGTATAAGATCATACTGACTCGCACCTTTGGATGAGTAAACCTAAACGGATTATAAGAGATCAGTATTGAAAGTAATACATAGAAATAGAGATACTCAAAAAATTAAACCAAAATATAGTTTAACCATTAAGAGTAGTTTATTATAGGAACAATACTAAAGGAAAACTGGTTTTATAAACCAGAGAAAACGTTCCTGACATTCATACCCGATAAACCTTAAAACATAAAACATTAAAATAGATGTAGAGATGATTAAGTAGATTAGATTAACGCCACATATCTGGCTCTCCTAACTTCTCCCAGTTCAGAAAAGGAACCTTCTTATCAGCAAGATTAGCCTCAGCAAGTACAAGTTCGCTTTTAAGCTTCTCTTTCACCTCCATCATGGCAGAGTCGTTGAAGAGATCTTCAATGACTTCTATTTTACCGTGAATGCGATAGACTTCGAGCTCTGCTTTGTGTCGTTCATGCTCGGCATCATGCATCTCACTGTACATCTTGAGAAGAGCTCGGTAATGTTTGATCCTATCATACATTCCATTCCAGTACGCCTCTCCCAAAGATCGTCCATAATCTTCAACCATAGGACTCTTGAGCTTCATGTCTCGGTTGGATGTCATCCCTTGATCGTGATTTGCATGTTCATTTAATAAAAAACTTGTTAAAATATATGCTTGATTATCTACACAAAAATCTGTTAGATCTAAACAAAGTATAAAATATAAAAAGATTATCTAAACAAAATATAAAAAGATTATGAAAACAAATTTTTTATATAAAACAGATCTAGAAAGAGAACACGTTTCCAGAGAATATCAATTTTAAGAATCTGACATTCTCTAAACTGTCTATACTTGATCTACCAAAGATAGTTAAAAAAAAAAACAGAAAAGGAACCAAATGTAAACGTAAACAAATTTCTTATAAAAGTTGTTGTTTTTTTCTCGAAATAAAAGGAGAGAAAGAGATCGATTTGATTTGGTAGAAGAGATATGCGCAACACTATATATATACACAATAAAAGATACTTCTAGATTTTCTACGGTTGAGTTTACATATATCTACCCTAATATTAAACTCTTGCGTTTGAAAACTAATCGTATTCCTTATATCAAACTAATCGTATTCCTTTTTTTTCTATTTCCAAAGTTAACAAAATACTTATATGTATGTGTAAAATCCATAATATTAGGGCCCTTGCTAAAAGAAATCCACTAATGAAATTGAATATTAGGGGCCCATATTACGAAGATAACAAAAATGATTTTGATCCACCAAATCAGTATTATGGGAAGTCTTCATGTCCACAATTATCAGCCTAGATTACAATTCAACAACACTTTGAAAACTCTCTCCAGATTATATGAAATTGGTTAACCAAATCAGGTTTTGTGCCAAATCAATTTCCACATTTCCGAAGTCCAATCCTCCACAGAATACACTTTAAACACCGGTTTTCCAAAGAAATAAAATCATGAATAATGCACTTCACCTAACATGGTTTAGTGAAGAACAAATAGAAGTTTATAAAATATAAGAAAAATCCAAAACAGAAAGGTTCTTTAACCAAAATTAAGAAATGACAATAGAAGTACTCTCAGCGACAAAACCATAACAATAATAAGAAAAATAAGTATTTTTAAATATTCAAGGGATCACTCGCCCTTGATTTTCTTCTGGGATGGTTTCTTGCTGACGGAGTGTTGATCCTCAAGGCTTGTGTCATGATCTTCTCGATCTTCTTGGCTTTTTCTTTTAGACAAAGGAGTTACTGAAAACTCACCAGAACCAGAGGAAATATCATCTGAGTTCTGCAACATTAGGACCTGCAACATAAAGATCTCGACAGTTAAACCCGTATGATAATCATTTATTATTTAACTTCTGTGGCAATGAAATCATTTGTTTTAATACCTCTGATTTAGGAGGTAAAGCAGCAAATTCCTCAATCATTTCACGGTCTTCAGTAGCCAATCGAAAGACATACTGAGAGCTCTTTCCCTTGATGTTATCAGCATCAACTGATATCTCAAAAAGGAATCGCTTGCCACAGAGGTCGCTAACCGCTTCAGGTAAGACGTCGGGATCTTCATTCTACGATCATATATACTCGGTTACAGTAAAGATAACTATACAATCACATAATGTCGACTGATATTAATGAATCAAAACTACCTCATCATAGAGTTCAGCGGCAGGATGACACACAATAAGTTGAGCATTGGCGTCAAACAAAAGAAACTTTGCCTCACCTGAATCGTCCTTAACATTTGCAATTAATTTGAACCTGAAAACATCAGAATAACAGTTCTTCTAATTAAAAACGTTTGCTACTTGCGTTTAGCAAGTGAAAGCAGTAACTTTAGAAGTCGACATCATGTTTGTTACGAAATTATGGACAACGGTACTAAAACCAAGCTCTGTTCCAACGATACTGTATCTTCCAGATATAGGACAGCATCTTAAGAGAATGTTTTTCTTTCAAAAAAAAACAAACATCAAACTAAACATGATACCTAAAGTTATATGTCACAGAGTGAACCCTATCTCTAAAAGCACATTCAGTAAATCTTTCACAATCATTTATGAATAAATTACCTAGAAATGACCTCAATGTGTTCCTTATCGCATGTAGTGCAGAAGAACAAGGGACGACTAAGCGCATCAACATTGGTTGTTGGCATGACTTTTTTGTTGTGGTATTTGCAGCTTAGATATTGCCACCCACGATCAGCATCTATGCTTTCAATTGCGATAAGAGTGACAAAAGTACCAACCTAAAAATATGCGTCAAGTTAATACTTCTCTAACTATTAAATGTACAAATAATGATTCACAGCCTGGTTTAGTAAATATACCAGATCAGTATCGATGATCTCCTTATGGTTAGCCTCTCATTGGTCACAAAAAACCTAGCACGAACAGATGTAGCACTACCAACGGACCATTGGCTACTATCGTTGTTTGTAAGAGCAAGTGAATCATTGGGGAGACTGCACAATAAAGCAATGCGATAAGACCTCTCCCTTTCTCATAAAAAGTTAAGATGAAAATACAATGAGACATACCTAGCTTTAAAATTCGCAATTAAATCCAATGTTGGGTTGAGCAAAATATGGGTTGAA
This sequence comes from Diplotaxis tenuifolia, assembly GCA_014822095.1. Taxonomy (NCBI): domain Eukaryota; kingdom Viridiplantae; phylum Streptophyta; class Magnoliopsida; order Brassicales; family Brassicaceae; genus Diplotaxis; species Diplotaxis tenuifolia. The sequence goes on from JABAYD010018820.1 coordinate 10,043, forward strand.
TTGTACCCGCTAGATATGGAGTAAGCACCTACGATAGCACGAACCTTATCAAGATGTTATGAGATGAGTCATTTAAGAAAATAAGTGGAGGAACTATACCTTTCCACTCTTTAATGAAACAAAACCGGATAAGAGCAATGATCATTGTGGACATGTTTAACATATTGTAATCATATACTTGTTTAGCATAACAGCCCCAAAGAGTACACATCAAATTGACATCACTGCATATAACGCCCAGTAAGGTTAATGGATCTAATAAACAAAGCTCAGCAAATATTTTAAAGGAAAAGGAAAAATATTTAAACTTACTTTTGGTTCCGTAACTCAATCAATAACCTGAAATTATCATTTCCTTTTATGACTTTGTTTTCAAGAGATCCGAAGTTAACTACTTGGCCAATAACATCTACATATAAAGTTAAGAAGTTAAATCTTTGCTGGTTTAAAAAAATTGTAAGACAAAGCAATAGTATGAATTGACTCACCAATCAAACGACTGCTATCAAGCTTTCCATCAATAATATCACTGTAATTGACAAGATACTTTTCCGGAACTTCACTTGGGAAGTCATCTATTGGTCCAACAAAATTAGTCTGAAAGAATCCAATTTTGTAGGGAAGCGCGGTTGTTCGATAATCACCCATAGCGTCGTACAGTTTGAATAAGTGGATGACCTTGGCATCGCCTTCGGTTAGCTTCCCTTCAAATTGTTTTATGAGCTGTTCACCGACTTGAGCATGAATTCTTGTCCCCTACACAGTGATGAGAATAGAGTTAAAGATGTTTGCTGAAAAAATTAAAAAAACGTTCGAACTAACATCTCCATCAAGTAATGAACTTACTTCTTTATCGGCAAAAACCATTTCGATGGTGTTTCCGGAATCTCTGTTGTAGTTTCTCCATAAACGCAGAATCCTAACCTCAATACGCCATGTATCTTTACACGGTCTCAATTGCCTGATGAAAGACACTCAATTTTTGGTAGCTTGAACCATTGCCATTGCTGTTTTTAAAAATTGCGTGAGGTCTACAGACTTTAGGACATCGTTTATATATTGTAAAGCTTTCCTAATGGTATGAGATCGACATATTTGGCATTTAATTTACAACTTCTCGCGCAAGTTATCGAATATAATGTAAGGAAAGTAAATAACCTAACCAAATTTTAGAGATACGATTCTCATATATAAATCAAGCTTCCGCAAGTAATTTCTTTTACGCATTTATTATTTAGTTTAATGTATATAGTTGGAGAATATGTCGTCTTTAATATATAGTATAATAATAGAAAGGTATATTATTTCCAAAATTTACTACACAAATTTGGGCTTTTTAAAGTAGGCCTAGTCCTATAAACAATCATCGACAAAAATTAAGCCTCAATTAAGCATCAAATTAAGGACAGAAGGTACCTTAAAGATGATTCCTCGTACCAGCCAAGCCAAGAAGATGAAAACCGGATATTGTAGCAAACCGGACGTGATTCACGGTCCAGAACGTTCATGTAAGCTGC
>JABAYD010018822.1:0-18602 GCA_014822095.1 Diplotaxis tenuifolia
TGTTACAAGGAAACTTTCACCTGGAGGAAATGCCTGTGGGGTTCTTGATATTTTTTCCAGCACTTCGGATTCTGAATCTAAGTGGGACATGTATAAGGTCGTTGCCCAACTCCCTGAGCAAGCTTCACGAGCTCCGATCTCTCATCTTGAGAGACTGCTTCTACCTTGAAGAAGTTCCTTCCCTTGAAGGCCTTGCAAAAATTCAAGTTCTGGATCTTTGTGCCACTCAAATAAAGGAAACGCCAAGAGGGTTGGAAACTTTGAACAACTTGAGACTACTTGACCTTTCCCGTACACATCACCTTGAAAGCATTCCAGCAGGAACCATCCCACAGTTATCAAGCTTAGAGGTTCTAGACATGACCCTTAGTCATTTCCACTGGGGCGTCAACGAACAAACTCAAGAGGGGCAAGCAACACTTGAAGAGATTGCCTGTCTCAAACGTTTATCAGTCCTCTCAATCAGAGTCGTATGTGTTCCACCTCTCTCCCCTGATTACAATTCCTGGATAGAAAGGTTAAAGAAGTTTCAGTTGTTTATCGGTCCAACAGCAAACTCTTTACCTTCTAGACATGACAAGCGGAGAGTAACAATTAGTAGTCTCAATGTTTCAGAAGCATTCATTGGGTGGTTGCTAGCCAATACAACCTCCCTAGTGATGAACCATTGTTGGGGTCTCAATGAGATGCTGGAGAACTTAGTAATCGATAGCACGAGTAGCTTCAACATGTTAAGATCTCTAACGGTAGAGGGTTTTGGTGGAAGCATAAGACCCGCTGGTGGATGTGTGGCACAGCTGGATCTTCTACCTAACCTCGAAGAACTTCATCTGCGTCGTGTAAATCTTGGAACCATTAGAGAGCTCGTTGGTCACCTGGGGTTAAGATTTGAGACACTGAAACATCTTGAAGTCAGCAGATGTAGCCGGCTCAAGTGCCTTCTCTCCTTAGGGAACTTCATCTGTTTCCTGCCGAACCTAGAAGAGATACATGTTAGCTTTTGTGAAAGGCTTCAGGAGCTGTTTGACTATTCTCCAGGAGAAGTTCCAACCTCTGATTCTGTGGTACCTGCTCTGCGTGTCATAAAGCTAAGGAATCTTCCGCGGTTGAAGAGCTTATGTAGCCAAAAAGAGTCGTGGGGATGTTTGGAACATGTGGAAGTGATAAGTTGCAATCTTCTCAAGAATCTACCCATTAGCTCAAATAACGCTCACAGAGTCAGAGAAGTAAGAGGAGAAACACACTGGTGGGACAACTTAACTTGGGATGATAACACTACAAGAGAAACCCTTCAGCCTCGTTTCGTACCAGCTGATGGGAATATACCTATTGGCTCTCTTGGAATCTCTTGTTATCAGAGCTTCAACACAATTGAAGAAGCTTCTCCAGTTTCTAGTAGATCAGGATCTCAGGCTGAAGAGCCTCTGTAGCTGCAATGTAATCATGGACTTACAAAGGATTTTGTGGATAATACGTGGCTCACTTTCAATCTCTTGTCACGGAGTTCCAGTTCAATTTAATAGATAGAGAAAGAGAAGAGGCTTCAACAGTTTGAGGTTTGAGTAGTGATTGATGTTAGCCACTGTAGTTTAACCTACTTTCATTTGCTAGGAGGGCTCAAAGTTGGTATGTGTGTGTGATTGTTTCATAATCAGTTTAGGCAGCTATATCAAAATTGGCATGTGTGTGTGAAAGATGCAAAATGTATTTGTGATTGTTTCATAATCAGTGACTAGGATAAGATCCGCGCCTTGCGCGGTGTAAGTTTACGAATTTTTTATATCTATTTAGGTTTGAGGCAATAATAGTTGATACTGCAGTAGTATTCAATGAAAAAAAAAATTAGTATGTTTACATAGAGGATCATAAATGGTGGGGAATTGGTAGCATTTAGTATCGGCGATATCACATATTATAGTTAACATATAATATAATATGATTTTGTTGACTATGGTAAAGACGTACAATTTAACTAATTATTATTTTGTTTGCCTAAGTTTTTATATAAAAGTTAAATAACTTAACATGATTTAAATTATAAATATTTTGTTGTGTTTTGTTGACTATGGTAATGTTCTTTTTGTTTTTTCACAGTTTCTGTTGCAATTTGTTTTTCGTCGAATACGCTCATTTCCTCCTTTTATCTCTTCTTCATTGTGCTGATTGAACAAATATCCATTTAACCTGTCGAGTATGGTGGGTTGAACAAATTTTTTAATTCGATGATCTGATTATATGTCTGAAAACATGAAATCAGCTTCCACAGAAATTGGTCTAACTCGATCGAAGGTTAATTGGTCTCGACATCTTTATTCATTACCTAAGGAAATCAAAAGATATAAGGTTAGTCTCTTTGAAACTGATTCGGGATCTACAAAATCCCAATTAAGTAAAAGTGGTTGATTTACTTTATTCATTTTTTTTGCCAACGGATCGTTAAGGTCATTTAAAATCTTTCATTTGCTGTGGCAGAGCAAATCAATTTGCGCATCAATCGAATAATGATTTGTAAGAATGGATTATGGCAAAATGAAAATGGATTCTGCAAACCGACGATGAGATTGGTAATCTTTAAAAGTAATTTCGTTTGTTTCATTTTCCGTATGTTACTGATTTGATCAGAAGTTCTGATAATGTTAATATCCAAAGTCGTTACGATTGGTTTTGAGAGATTTAGGTTTATTTGTTTACAGAAATCTGAATACATATTTGAATTACGACTTCCTTATTAAGCAAAATCGGGTGTCCTTTTAGCAGGCCGCTTATACTTGAGTTTGAAATGCAAATCGCCGGCTTATACATCTGAAGCTTGGAATTCTTCTATAGATGAACGGAACTGCAATTTTCGTTTAAACATTCTGGGAACAATCTCACTCGACAGAGACTTCCTCGTTTATGGGTTAGTATAAATTATATAAAACCTTTTATTTTGTCTGTTAAAACACAAAGTCTCTCTATGTTTCTGAACTATAGAAAAACCATCATATTGAATTTATAAAGTAGATAGAATATGACATAAGCTTAATTAGAAAAAACCAACAAATATTAAAAACCAATAGTAAAAACTAAAAGCACACATTTTAAAACATAGTCTCATGTTAAATGAAACAACAGATAGATCCTCCTCCTCCCTTTATATATGGTTCTTTGAAGGGCATCAATACGCATTTGGTGGAATCCTGCAAATATTCATCAAAGTTATTCATGAGAAGTAATAGGTTATAATGATATAAAAATTATGGATTGGTTCTTACAGTCGCCTAAATGCTTCAATCTCTGGGATGTTAGCTTCAAATTCAATCTTCGAACATCATTCAATGTTCTTAAGCCATGTTAGTCCACCTAATGAAAACAAAAAAAAAATAACTTAAGAAAGGTAAACATAAGTAGACATTAACTCTTGTTGATACAAATATTATCTACCGTGGCCCCTTTGAATTTGCCAAAAACTCATAACGCACGATACAACATGTGCTCGTGTAGAATTCCAATAAGCATCGATCTCAAGGGCGTTATTTCCATAGGCAACACATTGTATTATATCCATCCTGCCATTTTATTATATAATGTCATCCAAAATATAATACACATACGTAATTCATAATACTACAAGCAAGAAACATTTTCACTTACCCCGAATTCACAAGGCTAAAAACCTTTGTTGGTTTCATCGGCCCTCCATGCTCTCCATCAAATTGTAGATCACCAACAGAAACCATAGCTCCATAGACGTCTATTGGTTGTAGTTAAGAGCACGCGAGGTAGGAAACAGAAATGAGGATATATTTTTATTAAAAAGCATAAGAATAACTAATACAAATAAAATTTAAAAATGTTAATTAAACTGTAGATCTATACATAAAATACCTACAGAGTACATGGGATGTGCAAGGCCTCTGAGTATGGTTTGAAATTCTTTGAAACCATAATAGTTGCAATGTGTCCATTCTGGGATCTTTCTAATAACCGTATTGTCTCCAGTGATAACATGGAATCGGTTTCTGGTTGTCTTAAATTTCCTGAAATTATGAATGAGATTGAAATTTATAATCTCATACCATTCACCTTCACCCATAACGATTTGATTTGCCCTCATGATGGCATCTCGAACCGTTCCTTGAACGGTAGAGTCCTGTGTGGAAAAACACATTAGTAAAAAAAACTTCTACAAAGAAATTATTAATTTGAACTTTAATAGTGAGCTTACTTTTCCATCCCCAAATACCATCTCTGTTTCTCCACGGATTATTGCATAATCATCCTTCCATGCACTAATTACTTTCACTCGTACAACAGGATTTTTGAGGGAAAGCTTAAAATCTGAGAAAACCATCAATGAAGCCATAACACGAAATTGTAAGTTGTAAGAGTCTTTTTATGTTGCTTTGTTTATTGTAGTCATTACGTATATATATGATACAAATAATAGGGTTCCCTAGTTGGAGGAGTGAAGATATTGTCTCCTCTGAAATTAATTAATGCATCGTCCGAAAGGAAAACAATATATTATACTCTTGGGGAGAAAGCTCTAAATCGTTTGATATTTAGGAACTGTTATTTTAACTGTCCTAAGATGAGAAACTATCTTCTAAATTTAGTAAATATAAGGTATTTTATTACTAAAGGGTGACTAAAACAGAAAGATATATGGCTAGATTGTATATTGCGTGCTACGGTAGAGGAAGGTCAATAAAGATTAGTTTCTAACAAATATTAACACTAATAATGAAAACTATTTTCTTCATTTTTTTTCATTACGAACTATATCTTGAGCCTTCGAAAGATTCAGCCCATATTAAGAAGCTAATAATGATATTTCTGTTAATCTAGCAGGCTTTGGTGATACTATTTTCTTATCGGACTTGGTTGAGTCCAGCAACGAAAATGCCCTGTAAATAAGCAACGCAAGTTACAACAGTAGCTTTCAAAACGTTCAAACGATTGCAAAATTGTCAACCGGATAAAACACAAAACGTGTCGAGTTTATGTTGCTTCCCACGTTTGTCAGAATTAAAAGGTAAGACTCTCAAACACTCAAGGGACAGAACCAAATAGAATTTTGTTTGGTTACAGAGAATTATAAAGTCTCATTCGCTCTGGCTAACTTTTGCATAGTTCGATTTATTGCTGGTTAGCTTTGGAACTGATACATTGAAATCACGTTATCTGTCAACTCAATTAGTAAATTAGGGGACAATAGAATCTTGTATGAAAATAGATCTCTCCATCAAATCAAGTCACTTATATCGGGAGACTAATAACCATATTCTATGATTTAAACTTACCAATATATTATGACATAAGTAACCATGATAAACCTAATTCATTTATTACAAAACAACTAATTTTTGAAAGCAACAATTTGTACAAAATCTTATGTATCAGATAATTACGACTAAGGACAACTCCATATATACTCAAAATAAGAACACACTAACTCGAACTTTTGGCTATAAAACCTAATCGGATTATAATCATTTGCGCATTGAAAGTAATACATAGCAAAAGAGATATTAACAATATTAAACATACTGCCATATAACCATTAAGTTTAGTTTATTACAGGAATAATATTAAAGGAAAACTGGTTTTATAAACCAGAGAAAACGTTCCCGACATTCATACCCGAAATACCTTAAAACATAAAACAAATACCTTAAAACATAAAACATTAAAATAGATGTAGAGATGATTAAGTAGATTAGATTAACGATACATATCTAGCTCTCCTAACATGTCCCAATCCAGAGAAAGAACCTTCTTATCAGCAAGATTAGCCTCAGCAAGCACAAGTTCGCTTTTAAGCTTCTCCTTCACCTCTATCATGGTGTCATCGTTGAAGAGATCTTCAATCACTTCTATTTTACCGTGAATGTGATAGACTTCGAGCTCTGCTTTGTGTTGTTCATGCTCGGCATCATGCACCTCCCTGTACTTCTTGAGAAGAGCTTGGTAATGCTTGGTCCTATCATACATTCCATTCCAGTACGCCTCTCCCAAAGATCGTCCATAATACTGAACCATAGGACTCTTGGGCTTCCTGTCTAGTTGGATGCCATCCCTTGATCGTGATCTGCATGTTCATTTAAAAAACAACTTGTTAAAATATAAAAAGATTATCTAAACAAACACTGCTAGATCTGATAAAGTTTTTAATAGAAAATAGATAAGAAAGATAAATAATTTCCAGGAAGTATCAATATTAAGAATCTGACTTGTTCTTAACCGTCAAGAATAGATCAAACACTGGATCAAACATGTGATAATTAAAAAAACAATAAAACCTTAAAATATAAAAGATTATCTAAACAAACACTGCTAGATCTGATAACGTTTTTAATAGAAAATAGATAAGAAAGATAAATAATTTCTAGGAAATATCAATATTAAGAATCTGACTTTTCTTAACCGTCTAGAATAGATCAAACACTGGATCAAACATGTGATAATTAAAAAAACAATTTACCAATGAATATTATGTAAACAAAACTCCTACAAACCGTTTTTGTTTTTCTTGAAAATAAAGGAGAGAAAGAGATCGATTTGATTTGGTAGAGGAGATATAAGTTACACTATATATAGCACTATAAAAGAGACTTCTAGATTTTCGACGGTTGAGTTGACATATATCAACACTAATAAAAAATGCCTCTTGGTTTGAAAACTAATCGTATTCCTTTTTTTCAATTTTCAACGTTTATTTATTAGATTAGTATGTGTACAATCCATAATATTAGGGGCCCATATTAAGAATCCACTAACCAAATTTATGTTAATCTTACAGGCTTTGGTGAGGCTATTTTCTTATCGAATTGGTCGAGTCCAGCAAGGAAAAAATCCCAGAAGATATGCAGCGCAAGTTATCTGTCGAAAAGGTGAGATTCATTAGCCTGTGGTACAACAGTAATATTAATAGAGGTGGAGCATTATTGTCTATGTCTAGAGCTTATGTTGTTCCTGGATTACACTCTGACATTTCGATGGTATACATGACACTACACTATTTATATTACTGTATCAATACACTGACGAACATGACCATGTCTTATATTGTCAGGAACTTCCATGAACCAAAATCATTTTATTAATAAGTTCTCGAAAAAAAACGTGATGTGTGGAGTTCACGATGATTCCAACGTTCATCAAAATTATAAGGTCAGACTCTCAATCACTCAGCGGAACTAACAAAATAATTTTATATTTAGTTACAAAAAAAGAAAAAGTCTCAATAGGCTTTTGATAGATCTTGCATAGCTTTGATAGGTTGCTGGCTAGATTTCCAATTGTTATATTGTAGCACTTTCTCTGTTGACCGCGATGTATTTCGTAGAGTGATCTTATCTGCAAAATACGCAAATCGTAGTTTTTTATGTTACTATTAGTCCATCTACAACCATACTGAAAAAACTAATTAGTACCTAATAGGTCATGCATTGTACCTTCACATGTCATTGTCGAAAAGGTTTTGAAAAACCTCCTTGAACACTACATTCATCGTCGACTGCTGATGTTTTTTTATCTTTGTCGATAATAAGAATCTTTAACCCCTTCCTCGACTTAACCCGAGATACAGCAAGATAGAGCTGTCCGTGAGAGAAGACTAGTTTAGGAAGATACAACCCAACATTGCCTAATGTTTAACCTTGGCTCTTGTTAATGGTCATTGCAAAAGCGACTTTAAGAGGAAACTGCCTACGCCGCATTTTAAATGGAAGGCTTGCATCAGAAGGTTTAATAAGCAGACGATGCAGCCAGACCTTCTCTCCAACTCTAGTCCCAGTGATGAATTTAGTTCCAATGATATGGTTTCCCAGTTCTGTTATCTGGAGCCTAGTACCATTGCATAAACCTTTTGTAGGATCAAAGTTCCTTAATATCATTACTGGTGTTCCAATTCTAAGTCTTAGAGCATGATTAGGAAGTCCTGAAACTTTAATACTATTCAAAAATTTAGGAGAGAACACTGAATCGTCTTTAGCCCTCGAATCTGAAGGATCAACACTATCTGAGCTGAAGTATATTCTCTCTTCCCCTAACAAAAATTCCCAAATATTTTTGACAATTAGCTAACACATAATTTATAAACTATGTACTATTTTTAAAAATAAATAGGGGATTAAAAACGGCGATTACCTTTTAGCCGATCTAACATGTAGTCGTTAATAACTTCAACATCTGCATTGGTGGGACACAACATAGCTCGTTCTTGAAAAAAAAACTGGATCTTTAGAATCTTCGAAAGTGTTCCCATATACTTCAGAAACAATAGCTTGAATTGGATCTTTGTATTCTCTAATCAATAAATCTTTTGGAATTTCTATCATTGTTTCCCCACTATTTGGTTCATTGATCTTGCCGTCTACTAAATCCAATATCCATTTCGAGAATCTCTTTATCTCCTCAGCTTGGTGAATATATGTTTCAGCCATTAACCTCATGTTTTTTTGTTAGTTCCAATGCTTCCATAAAAAGGAAGAATTCAGTGTTGCCATAACTATGTCGGCTCGATTCACTCTGGGAATCACAGGAAGAATCTGTCTAAAATCTCCACCAAATACCACTACTTTACCCCCAAATGGTGTTCCCTCAGGGCTCTTCATAATATCTGACATGGTTCTATCAAGCATTTCGAAACAATATTTACTCATCATTGGTGCTTCATCCCATATTATCAAAGATGCTCTAGCTATTAATTCTGCCTGATTACCTCCAGGTTGTATCTTGCATGTAGAGAACTCATCAGGGTTTATTGGAATGCCAAATATTGAATGCGCAGTTCTTCCACCAGGCAGTAATAATGCAGTTATGCCACTTGATGCTACATTCAGAACAATTTCCCCTCTTGATCGAATAGCTGCTGATAATATATTCCACATAAATGTTTTTCCTGTCCCTCCAAAACCGTAAACAAAAAATACACCGCCTTCTTTATTAAGCACAACCCCAATAATCTGATCATACACTGACCTTTGCTCATCTGTCAATTTACCAATCCATTCACTATGCTGAAGACGCAATTAAACTTTCTGGTAGTTAAGCTCCTCTTGTAACAGTAAGTTTTCAGTGAATGAATCTAAGTTCTCGTCTGGCTTTGGCATTGTATCCCAATTCTTCAGTGAGCTAATTTTGCTACGTAGAATATGTTCAATCATAACTAACGTACGATTTAGAATCTCTTCCTCAGTAAATATGAGACCTATACGACAGAAACAAAATACGCATTATAATCAGGGACATACAAATTAAAGCACGAACGTGTAGTATATGCGGCATCGATACCTGGATATCGTCTTCTCTTTCTTTCGTTGTACAGAACATCTTCTGATAAAAGTTCTTTTGTTGCTTCCCATACCAATTTAGGCATAGATAGACAACCAGATAACAACATTTTGGCAAATAAGTTTCGGACATAACAGGTGGATGCCCAGAAACTACACTCTTTCAGACCTTCGATATACTCTTTATCATCGTCTAACAACCCACGCTCATAACATGCATCTTCATAACTTAGGTGAACAATTCCGTTAACGGTCCTGAAATCCTCATAACATGTTGGTCCTCTTACCTTGTTTATTAAAACCCTCAAAAAATAAACTTGTCCAGAAGAAGGAGAAACAGGCGCCAACCTCCCAATAGCTAATCCTCTTTTTCGTGGATTCCATCTTTTATGTTTGGCATCATAGACAAATCTAGTGGGTAGTTCAGCATATAACAGTTCCCTCGTTTCAGGATATGTAATACAACAGTCAAACCACGCCAAAAACATTGTTTTCGTGCTCTGCACGCGTTCCATTACACTTTTCACCGAATCCCCATCTTTGTAAACAGCTGGTTCGTCACCTTCTAGATGAAAAGTTAGTTTTTCAACCGGTGTAGATCGGTAATGAGTTGGGAAGGCCAATATTCTCCATGCAGACTCGCAAGTTGATATATATCTACATTAACATGTTTGTTAAGTAAGCTATCGATTATACTCTATGCGTTAAACGACTAAATAAACTTCCACGAAATTTCCCAATTACCTCGCATCAAAATATTTCTTTATCTCATCAACTTGCGGTTCCTCACCAAGATCTCCGACACCGGTTTCACCTACCGCACTTTGTGGTTCATTACAGTCAGTCTGTGCTTGGTTATTATTTTTCTGAGTAATTGTTCATGTATATGGTCTTGTCCTTTGTTAATGTACTTGAATAAGTATTTGATAGATCTAGACTGATTGCACCACTCTACATTTATGTGCCACAAATATGTTATCGCACTGAACACCTTTCTTCTCTATAAAAGCTCCGTTATCCCTTCTTCTGTATACTGGATATCCTTGTGAATCAACTGTTGTTTGTTCCACATTTTTTCTTGGAAGGAATTTTCTGCATAGACCATCTAGCATACACGGAGAAGCTTTGTTCACAACCCCACATGGCCCATGAATCATTAAATCTTTGACAACTTCATATAACCTCGGTTCACTTGCTTTATCAGAAATCTCCGCTGATATGATCCTATCAATATCGTCCGCTTGTGGTAGCTTGTGCTTAGCATCCATAAATAACAAAATATGAGCATGGGGAAGTCCTCGTTTCTGAAATTCAATAGTATAAATGGCTGCGAATAAAAATAAAAACGTCACTTAGTCCATCCACAAGCTCTAGCATCACATCATTAATGAAACAAAATTATCAATATGTTTGGTAATAGTACATGACACTGTCTTCCCAAGCAAATGCTTCTTAGTTAGATCATCCATTAACTTATCCAGTTTCACTTTGAAGAGTCTACAGCACAGCTCGGGTCTATCCTCAGATCTCAGATTATATTTTTCAAAATACCTGTTCAGCTCTGGCCATTTTGGATTACATGTGAATGTAATAAATAGATCCGAAAATCCAAAGTATTTACAGATCGTCATTGCATCGAGGTACATTTGATGCATATAGTGCGGACCTCCTGTGAAAGAAGATGGTATAAGAATCCGATTTCCTTCAATAGCCACACTCGAATTACCCTGATTTGCAGCCTCCACAAACTTACTATACTTCAAAGTTCTAAGGTTGGACTGATTTTTTCTTATATACCGAAGACGGTGAGATTCAATCATGGTATATGCGTCTACCAGAAATTGCTGAAGCAGACGTCTTGAAAGATGAAGAACCTGCGAGCCAGCATTTCTAACCTGGATACGATAGGCAAAGTATTCCCTCATACTAATATTAGGCTTCCGTTGTTTTATGGGTCCGGTGAAACCATGTTTTACACCTAAACGAAAACCATCTTCGCCATAAGGGAAAATAAGTGGATATTGTAGTGGCAAATAGCAAGGATGCAACTCACTAATCCTTTTAAGCTTCCCAGAAGTTTTTTCTAAGATTATATCACGCTTGTCCATATTTTCTTGAAAATCACCAACCACTAAGGCAGCAACTTCAGAAGAAGTTGGCAGGTTGTACACTCTTCCATCTTTAAGTCGGCTGTTGATTAGGACCAAAGATACACCCTCTGTTTCCTCTTCATCATTAAATCTATCCATTGCGTTACGAAAAGTCTTGACATGAACGTTACATTCCCTTAACATCTCCATTATAGATTCAACTAACTCTGGCCGGATATTGGATTTCCCTGAGTTCCCACTGTACAACGTAACCAAACATGAGGATACACAAACAAAATATATGAATTATTGAAATATAACAACTCATTAACTGATTTTGAAGAATAGATGTTAGTACCTCAGCGCAGACAAACGGTTATCAACCTCATTTTATGTATCATGAATATACAACTGCGAAAACTTGGCTTTTTCATTTGGATTAGGTTTCATACTACCAATCAAGTGGTAATTCTCTCCATGAAGCTTGAAAATCTTAGGACCCTTGCCAGAGTTAATAGAATTATCTATCTTCCTCCCAGTGATGTAAATGAAAACATCATATTGATTGGTCTTATATTATCCCGATAGTGCTTGCTGATAGAATCATCACTTGTAAGGAGCCTTTGAAGCAATGTCGGTGGTTCCTTTAGTAAAGGGAGCTTAACCTTTCATCGTGAAAGTATGAGATACAGTTTTTCTCGCCTTGCCAATTATTTCATTTAACCAAAAGAGAGCTCCACAAATAGAACATTCGTGCGTGAGATCTCCATCATCTTTATAAGCTGTCATATAACATGGAGAAACATAAAATATTACTTTTATAAATTTCTAATACTTAAATAGCCAAGTTCTTGTGATGGGACACGTGCAATACCTTCTTCTGTGTCAGGCAAAGAAACTGATTTCTTTGAAACGGCTAAATTAGCATTACTCGCTCTTTTGTTGCTGGCGTCACCAAAATTCTTTGTAATACAATCTACTATCTTATTAAAGTTTATTTGACGTTGAACCTTCTGCATAATAGTAGCCGTTTCACACGTGTCTGAATCTGTGTCCTCCATGTCTTGGTCATTGCTTGAACATTCCCATAAATCATCCCATGAATCTGTCACAACATGGATTTACATGAGAGTTTTTTTTTCAAAATATAAAGGGGATACTGGCGATATTTGGCTCTTGCCGCGAAATTGCAAATTGTAATAGATATTAATCAATCTCTGGATAGTAAAAACTAAACATACCGTCTGAATCAGATTCATCGGATGTAATAATAGATGGTCCCTCGGTTCGGTTCCGTTGTTGATCGGTAGATTGTGATACTTGGTTTTGAGTTACTACTGAGGAAGGTACCGGAGTAAATTGTGATGGGGGAGATGATATATGTGTTATGTACGCTGTCGCAATGCCGTTAGCCATTTCTATCCTCTGCCTTTTCTCCATCACTGAAACATAATTTTGCATTTGTGAAGCTCATCACTGTTGTGATACTTTTATTTGGGATATAAACTATTTTCATTTGACGAAACTTGTTAACTTTCAATATTAAATGTTTTCACCGACCTATCTGTTCCGATCCAAGTGTATATTGAGTAGAATCCTCCAAATAGTGCTTTTTGTTCCTCTTGTTTGCTCAATGAGTTGGTGATAGTGGTGGTTGTGTAGCACTGCAATAGTTCCGTACTCTTTGTCGTTTCTGAAGCGGAAAATATATACTTCTCGGAGACATTCCACAACCTGTTCATAAATATATTTAGTGAAAAGTAAAGTTTGAGTTATAACTTTAGTTTTGTTAAACAAACCTTCTTCTTCAGCAAACTTCGAATTCATGCGTACATCAATATTATTTTGGTTCACGATATCCCGTCTTAGAGTCGAATTATTGCCATTCAAATGTTTTCTTTTCTGTCGAGCAACATGTGGCATCTCTGTAGATGTATTTACCCTTCCCAATTTGGCGCCCAAATTCACATTTGTTATGTCACCTAACACATTATTTTGGTTGATGATACGCCTCTCGGAAACGGGTGTCTCTCGTTAAGTTTGTCGTGTAGTAACTGGATAAACGAAAATATATTAAGATATGTTAGATTTATACACAACGTAGAGTATATGAACCTAACAGCAAGGGTATGAAAATGTTACACGTATCTGCATTTCTACTCGTCAAACATTCGTTTCCGAATGATGATGTCCTTCCCAACAACTTCATTGAGATGTTACCAAGAGAATTTAGTTCGCCTCGGTTAGAGCTAATCGATTGCGTACTCTCGTCAGTTGAAAGTATTGGATCCTGGCTACCAACGGGAGGTTGCTTCTGTAAAGAAATTATTTGACGCATGTGAGCTCTAGCGGCTCTGTACGAAGTTTGTTTACCTGTATCTTCTGTATTGTAAGCACCAACAAACACAGTTAATACAAAGATGCAACCATATCATCATATCTGTGTCGTATGAAGTTTGTCTTCAATATTAACACTTAAAAAATACCTATTGCTCGTCTTTTTTTGGCAGAGTTTTTCGTGTCTACTCGCTCTAGCCATTTTTTGAACATGTGGATTATATAAAACGAAATCGTTGCCAATTCAAACACCTCTTGTGCCAAAAAGTAGAGAACCTAATTGAAGTTCACCATGTTGTGCAAGTATAAGTTCACTTTGTGGAGTTTGACTCTCATGTATTCTCTCCTCCATAGTTCTACGACAGTCCCTGCCTATTAGGTCTTCCTTATAGGATAACCCTAATGACCTTATTATGTGGTCAGTAAGACAGGATATACGTTAGTGATTGGTTTAGGCCTTGATCATTCTTTTCCTCGCGCTATATAATATTCATTCTGAGTTCAATATATAAAGTAAATATTTTATATTTCCATATCATTTTGTGGAGATTAACTCTCATGTTTTTTGTTCTTCATCGTTCTTAGAAATTGTATGTCTTTCTTAGGTGGGCAATAGGGCAGGATATACATTACTGATTAATTTAGGCATCATCGATCATTCATTTCGTTTAGTTATATGAAATACATTATGAGAAATTTTATATGACTCAAATATTTTATTGACTTCTTTCAGACAATACGTATTATTTGTAATTGTATATGAATTCTAAAAATATATAATATGTTAATATAGTCCATCATATATATATTTTTTTATTATTATCTACCTTTACTTCTAGGTGTACAAACGAAGTGTTTCCGTGCAACATGACAACATTCCAGCATTGTGAAAATCAACCAATATTCGTATTCCAACAGAAAATCAATTAAACTCACAGTAAGTGCTTCCTAAAAGTTTTTATGCAACACCAATGAAATCACACAAAGAACTGAATAAGACAACGTCTAACCATGAATAAGGCGGAATTTTATTTTTTATTGTTTGAAAAATTCAATCATTGCATAAAAATAATAATGTAACAAAGTAACATAGCAAACCTCCTGGAATTCAATATTTTGGATTCCAGGTTTTAGAATTTGAATCCCAAACATATTGATATTTTGAACACCACTTTGAATCTGCATCACGCTTGGATGTGTTATTCTTCATCCATTCGCAGAACTTGGATTTCGCATCGTCCGCAAGGACATTGATATAATTTTCTTCTCTAATTTGCATGGTGTTATACTGAAACCATTTGCTTACTTCGGTTGCTTGAGAGTCACTGATGGTTTTGGATCCCTGACATATAAATTACAGAGTAAGATGATATGGCGAAATTTTACATATATAAGGAAAAAATAAAAAGCCACAAACATCAACCCATAAAAACTGTGAACTTTTAACCTTTGAAAGGTTTTCATTATGCCATGTGCCGGAATCCTTAAACAAAATACCAATAACTCTGAGTAAACATAAAGCGGAAATACGCAGAGTGATTGTAATACGATTTTAAACAGAGGGATAATAAAAACGTAACACCTTTTCATTAGATGGCCATGTGTATTTCGAAGACATCATAAACTATAACCCTATGAAGTTTTGGCGAAAGGTGTTGGTGTTTGTTATATGATCTATATTTTAGTCTATTTTTGTTCATTATATAAAGCAAATGATTATATGACTTGTATAGCAAGTAATTATATACGAATTAATTATCGTATATACGTATTCACAAAAAAAAACTGGTGATCAAGTAATGTATATCAAACATGCAATATTCCATTGTAGATGTAAATATTTCTATACTCGGAATATGTAATAATACAAACAATATCTACAATTGCCTATTAGCTGTTATTCATTTACGAATAATTTCTAACGATCCAGCGCATTTATAATAGGTCTGATTTACGAAGATACGCTGGATAGTCGATTCAATTAACATTAAGTTATATGATATTCTATATGATCGATATTTATAACATATCATAATTAACATATTTACTCGGACTTGCAAAAATTCGTGTTTTTGTGTAGGGTTCTTCATCCCAATTTGAAAAAATGGGTCTTTTTCTTTATACCACTTGGATGATATAAAGATAACGAAACTCAGAGGCTACAAAGAAGTTGGAGTAAGTTCGCGTCTCCAATGTACGCATTATCATATAAGAAATGAACTGCTAATGTTAGATAGGAGTTCATACCAAAAGTCGCTTTTGTTTAGGAACTCTATATTTTCTTTTTTGATGGACAATAGGAATTAGTGAAATAACAAATAAATCTAACCAATTGCCAAACTTTATATAAATATATTTTAGGATTCCAAAACAAATAGAGGCTTTCCATTCATATAAAAAAACCAAACATAAGTCTCATATCAGAACACAAACTTAGAATAAGTAAAAAAAAAAACAAACAGAAATAAAGTGATAACATGCAACGAAGTAAAAAGAAATCCTCGTTATCAATTGCAACTAAACCACACTTCAGCCACTTTCATCTAGCTTCTCTTTCTTAGCCATCAGAGAACCAACACTTTTGTTACCAGAATTCTCGTCAGCGCTATCTTCGTGAACAAAGTTTACGGCCCTAATTCTTTTCGTTGGAGTCAAAATCGGAGATTCTGAATGCTCTGAAAATGAACCTTGAAGAGCAAGTGAAGCCTGTAAAAATGTGACCGGGTGCCAACGTTTAATAACCAACGTACAAACTAATACTATAATATATAAAAAATAAATTGATATATTAGATGGAACAAACATCTGGTGTATCTGATTGAGCATCCAAATCATGAAACCGACCATCTTGACTTGCTTGGGAGTTAACTTCCTTGAAATCAGAAATCAAATTTCTGTTTGTGATCACCTCCAAAACCTTGTACGTTTCGTGCTTGTAGACAAAATTCTCCCTTTCAATCTGTATTTTGAATAAGAAGGTTTTGCCAACGATGGTGTTTAGTGCGGGTGGGAGCACATTGGTTTCTTCAATCTATAACAGATACAATGAACATACGTAGTTAGTTTATAACCACATCATTTATTGTAGGTCGGTCTGAGTATAACCTCGACAATTGTAGATGGTCCGGCAATCTTCAAGCAAGATTGATTAAGTAGTTGCATAGCATGATTATCAAACACCAACAACTTAGTATCACCTGTGTTATCAAGGACCACCATATGCAATTTGTACCTACATTTCAAAACTACTCCATTAGTCATATTATAAAAATTTTGAGGGCATATTTTTAAAATGTTATGTAAATAATGATTAGATACCTTGGGAGGGTAACATGATTGTACGTTTTGCACTTATCACAATAATATGTGCTTTTGAAATCATCCTCCGGTAAACCATCATCACTGATCGGTGTTGGAACAGTCGAGACCTTCTTCGAGCATACTTTGCAGCTTAGGTAAAACCATCCCATAGCAGAATCTATCGCAGCTATCGTGCACAACAGTACACACTTCTCGACCGTGCACAACAGTACACACTTCTCGACCGTGCAAAGTAAAATAATAACCATTAGCGATTCAGATAGCGGCCATCCTTTTAAATGTTTCACAAATAATGTTGCACTATCAATATTCTAAAAATACCTGTTTGGTTTCCTGAATCTGAGCAATAGTCTTTCTTGGTGTGTGTACAAAGAAATCGTCTTTATCTGAAACACCATTCACAGTGGCCGAGTACTTTGACTCTACAATGGCTAAAGGAAGGTCATCCTTTGGCAAACTACAACACATACATATAGGTAAACCATATTAACTCAACAGGATAATATAATCATCTGACTATGGGTCGTGTTTATTTAAACTATGAGAAAATAACTAACCTTGCAATGAACTTTCCAACTTCAATCATTAGAAGATTCAACCCTATTTCACTGACATTGTAAGCATTGCTAATGCTTCTTTCGTCTGACACCAGATTCAGACGTATTAACATATATATATATATATATATGTGTGTGTGTGAAATGAAAGAAATTTTCTATTTAAGGTTACCTTTCCACACTTTAATTTTACCAAAGCGTAAAACCAACACCGTTAGTTGTTCATCACAAACTTGCATAGCATCACTAACATCACATGCGAACTTCCCCCAAAGCACAATTGGAAGTCTTTCATCACTAACAATAAAAAAAAATATAAAAAACTCTCGAAATACGTCTCAACCAAAAATATATGACATTTGTTAAATAATTAGGAAAAGGTATACAGAAAAACTCACTCTGAATTTCGCAACTCTTAGGAGAGCTTTTCCGTCTCCTTCCCATTGACATTAACATGCGCAATATGACTGATCTCAACGATTTGGCCGATAACATCTGCAAATTTAAATTAAATAAGACTTGTAACAACTAACCAAATCTGAATCATAAATCATATTGAGTTTTCTTAAGACAAATAACGAAAACTTACCAACCAAATAATCGGGACTCAGTGTTCCATCGAACACTTCTTTGTACTGCACAGGTTCAAAACCTACCAAATCCTCAGGCAACTGCTCACACGGGCGAACACGTGTCGTAGGCAGGAAACTAATCCTATAAGGATGATTAGTAGTTCGGTAGGAACCATACGAATGAGTCACAGCAAAATTGATCAGCATCAAGGAATATCCTTGTCTTAATAACTGATCGAATCGAGCGACCAATTCCCTTTTAACCGAGGCATGAATTTTGCCACCCTGTTAAGTTTTTGATACGCCAAACAATGTGAGTAATGACTCGACTTATACAAATTTGTCAACCGAGAACGAAATATAGCGTAAAACATAGTAGAAACAATTAGATCTTATAACCTTCAAATCGCAGAGAACCATCTCAATGGTTTCACCTCCAGCAGCTGA